>SNQJ01S0034247.1:13223-50912 GCA_010110895.2 Picea sitchensis | reverse complement strand
TACCAGCATGTGGTATGACTAGGTAAACCCTCTAGAGTACTAAACATGCTTGCTGGAAGTGGGGCATTCTACCTAGCAAGGATGGTATTCTGATAAAAAATAAATAACAAATTTAAAACTTGTCCTAATGTACGACAGTGCTTGCAGACAAAGATGACATGAAGTATTTATGGTTAAGCTAAGGTTAATGAACTCCATAAACTTTCCATTGGGAACTAAATCTGAGACTATCTTGAAACACTCTTGCCTACATTTTCTTATCTATATATAGGATCTGTTATCCTATAGGTGGGTCCATCTTCTAGCCATCTCGTCAGACCAATCTGTGAAATTTATCTTTACACTTTACAAAATGTAAATCTTTGGCTATTGGGAGAACTGACTGGTTTCCTATACTTTTGATTGTGAGGTGTCACAATACTTAGGTGTGGGGGAGGGTTCATGAGTTGACAAATGATCATTTCCTAGAGAAGTAAAATTTTGTAAAAAATTTTGTATTATTTTCATGATACGGGTTATTACATCTGTAGTCATTTTATTTTAAAATTCTAATCTCCTGTGTGTTATAAATTGTTGTACATATACTTAACATACCACTTTATTGGTTCAGTTTTGTTATAGGTTGTTCATTGTAGGTTTGACATTACATGTTCTATGCAAGTGGATTGAGTGAGCATGGTGGAAAAATCAACAAACAATGGAACATTATGCCTCTGGTCTTAATCATTGTGACTTCCAAAACCATTGCAATATTGCAAGTTATCCATTACAGGAGGTAAAAATGTATTTAACACATAGGTGACGTATGAAGTGTCATATGAAGTACTGCATGAGGTGTCGAATGAAGTGCCATATGAATTTACACACCAGTAACTGTACACAATTCTAGGTAACTAGGAATCAATGACATTTAATTGAATTGGTTGAAGGCGATTAAGATTGAGGATGCAAACTTTAGACATGTTCATGATCAAGTGTCCAAGTCAAAATACTTGGACATTGATCTAACTGTGCATCATTAAGCTTTCCCCCAAAAATGTGCCTTTGAATTCGAAATTGCTCACACATGGAAACTCATGCGCGCATGTGTGCAACCAATTCCACCCTAGGCGCATTAAAAAATGGGATGGGGTTACCTATTATTCTAGTTCACCTCTTCCATTTGCATTGCCTTTGTTTTAGAGAACGCGCTCAACGTCTTTCATTCGTTCCCCTGTTCAAATTGTGCTCGACCCTTGCTCAATTCGTGCCATTCCTTGACCCGATCGCACCCTCTCTTGGTGAATTTTTCCTCTGCTTATTTCTTCACATCACCACGATGCCCAAGAGGTATGAACCCTCTTCCTACGTAGACCTTTTCTCCATTCCTGAGTTTTCACAGTGTAGGGAGGTGCTTTTGTGCGCATGTTGGGGGGCATTTTTATCCCACTTGCGGGGCCACAATGATGGCATCTCAATGCAATTTTCCCTCGATTTTGATGGAAAGACATCGTGTGTGGGGTATATTACCTTTGGGGTCTCAAAAGAATCCATTTTTGCAGCCACGAAGATTCCAAGAGTAGGAAATAAATGGTTCAAAAACCACCATCTGCTACGCTCAATCTATAACATGGTTTTTAAGCCCGAATTCCAAAACATTTCAGGAGCAGAAGGATATTCCAAGGAATGGATAAAAGAGGAACTAATAAACCCTCTCATATTCATCACCAGGTTGATCATATGCGAAAGTAGATATTCCACTTTCAAAGCCTTTCATTTCAGATTGCTAGCTCATTTTCAGTTCAACAAACCTTTGAATTTTCCCTTCTACTTTCTAAAGATCTTGGAGAATATGTCCTCTCAAGTGAGGAAGAATGTAACTAACACCAACAACAGCCTCTTTCACCATGGCCTAATCAAACTCCTTGTTCTAGTCGAATTAGATAAATAGAGGCAAACTTGGGATGCATTCATCTATCAATCTGCAAACCCTCACTTGACAATTAAGACTAGCAAAATGACATTTGGTTTAAGGACCATTTATCCATCCAAGCCCTTCTCTCCAAGCACTCCAAACCCCCCTGCACAAACCATTTATTTACCAGAGCAATTCAAGAATCTTGTTGACACCCCTGCATCCTCATTGGGTAAAAAGACCAAGAGTAAAGATCAAAGGAAGCCTATTGCTAATATTCATATGCCTTCAATATCTCTTGATCCTGCACCTAAAAAGCTCCAAGAAGTGATTCAACAAGACTTTCCTACAGTTTCCACAAATAGGAGAGGATCCAATTGATTTAATAAAGGACCCTTTCGAAAGAGTGCCCGAAGCACAAGAGAACAACCTTTTGCAAAACCCTTGCCTACTTCGAGCCCTATTCAAGTGTCCGCCGATCTTGAGAGCCCTCACAAGAGACTTAGGGAAGTTTCTGTGAACGAATTAGAGCCTCAAAGAAAGAAAAAATCAGAACCTATCTCTCCTTATAAATCCCCTATTACCCCCACTTCACCAATGCCTACCCCAGATCCTAAGAATGATAGATTGTCGACATATTTCAAAGGATCTAAGCCTTCCTCCGAGATAATTGATTCTGCTCCAGCCATTGAGAAGCTACAAAAAGAGAATTTTCATCTTATGCAATAGTTGGAAGAAAGGAAGGCAATAAACACACATCTCCACCATGATAATGCAGTCCTCCAAGAAAAGGTAAATTCCCTTCAATGGTTGGTTGACGAGATGACCAAATCCAACCGCAGCCTCAGAGCACAACTGAGGCAACACAAGAAGCATAAGGCAAAGTCTTCACAGAAAGAAGGAGAAGCTTCTAAAGCTGATCCTCCTTAGCAAGCTTAGTCATGAGGGGTAATTTATTTTTGTTTGCAGTGGGCCCTACAAAACCATAGGTGTGGGGGTAATGTTGGGCCCGTGATATGATCGATTTTATGACATTAATTAGATCCTTTTTGTCGAATGTGTATATGTGTTTTCATGTTTTGAATATTTTTTTGAAGAGATTGTGTCAAATCACTATGATCCACACCAAGTATGCATAACTCATGTTTTATGATGATCTTGAGTGTAATTAAGTATGTTTTTATGTTTCTGGAAATCTAATTCACATTTTTGGTGTTATAGGGCAAAATCGTAACTTGTTTTTGCTTTTGGCACTCAGTCCGACACTCCATCTGGCACTCAGTCCGATACTCCATCCGCCACTCCATGCTACACAAAAACGATGGGCGATTTGGCGGTTATGGTATTGGCGGCCAGTGATGGGTGAATCGGAGACATGGGTTTTTCTCATGCTCATGGCCTCCAACTACTGAACTCTTGACAACATGATTTGGATTGTTATGTTGGGCGATTATTGGCTCACCTCATTTCGACAGTTAGGGCATCTTAAATGTAATTTGTTGTTTTTAGAAGAGGATTGACCCTCTAGTGGTCGACCTCTCAGCTTGTAAAACTTATAAATACCACCTCAGTGGTTAGACAATAGTTAAAAAGTTAAGGAATAGAGAGTTAGAGACAATTTTAGCTCTGTTTTTCCATTTTCATTTTGCCAGAATTGTGTAAAGACTACGTTTTTAGTTTTAATGGTGAATTCATGTTGTTAAAGTTCATGGTGCATCTTTGAAGAGTAACCACGACTTACTGGGGGGGGGCACCAACATTCTGGGTGACTATCTTATAAGTTTTCTTGTGAATTAGATAGCATAGATGTATTTTTATTTCTTTTCCTGCACATGAATTGTCATTTTTCTTTCTTGTTATATAAATTGTTATTTATAATTTAGTTTTGCAAGTTATTATGAGGAATCTTGTTAATATACAATGACTCTTTAGTTAGTAGAGGAAATCTTGCAAGCTTAGACACTAACCCCATGTGTGATTAGATGATAGATTATACTTTCTTTATGCTGAAACAAAGTTTAAAATCAAGTTTAAAATAGAGTTTAAAACAGAGTTTTAGAACATAATTTTAATTCATGCTTTCTTTGACAGAGCTTTGGTGGATGGATAGTATTAATTCTAGTTTTCATTTTTAGATTTCTTATTCAATTACTATTTAGTTTTTTCTTATCTAGTTGTTAATTAATTTGCTTACTTGTCATATGCTAGAATAATGTTTAATTTATGTTTATGAGTATTTCTTCTTTTTGCAATTTGAATTATTAAATAGAACTAGTTGAGCTTACTTCATGCAATTTCTTTCTTAGATTTAGATTGCAATTTTAATTTGTAGTTAATGATTGAATTTAGTATAGTATGAATTTTCTTACGTAGTATAGAGTGCAATTGAATTTCATAGCATAGTCTCTTTATAACTGTTGATGATTAATACATGAGTAATAGTCACATGGATATGCAAGGTAATTGATGTTGTTTTCATAATGGCCAAGTTCTCATTGGATTGCCTAATTCACTCTTTTCACTTTGCTATTGAAGTCAATATAGATTTTATCCTTCTCGAATTATCTTTCATTTTTAAGTGCCATCGTGATATTATAAGACACCGGAGACATTGACACAACCATCAACACTATATTTGAGTTTTCATAGATTAGAAGATAGTTTTCTTTCTTTCATAGATTAGAAGATAGTTTTCTTATTGTTGTAGGATAGATAGTCTTCTTTCTTTGGTAGATTAAAGAGTGGTGTTGGCCCTTGACCAAGTTTTGAGGATCCTAGGTCATGTTTGACCTATTTTTGGGACTTCGACAGGCTGTCGAAGGTGGAGCGCAAGTCGAAGTAGAGATCATGGGATCTCGATCCCTTTTTAGGGATTTTTGGGTTTTGGGCTTATGTAATGGGTATGGAGATGTCGACCCATGGGTTCACCCATGTTTAAGCCCTCTTTGTAATGTATAAATAGAAGTCTAGGAGATGTAAGAAAGAGTCGGGGAAGAGGTTTTTGGTGCTATGATAAGTGCAAGCGATGATTATAAATGCTTTGTGCATATTGTGTGAGATTGGCAAGGCTAAGTGCAAGTCATTATAAGAGATTATGAAATGGCTTTGTGTTGTAGCTCAGGGAAGGAGGATCTAACAAAGTGCACGTAGATCTCCTATCCTCTGCAGAGTAAGATATCATGGCTCTATGCATGTAGAATATTGATAGAAAGAAATGAAGAAGAAGAGTTGGTGGACGTAGACCCAGGGTGGGGGTGAACCACATATATCCTGCGTTTTTGTTTATTTGTGATTTATGGTTGTTCTCTTGTTTATGTGGTTAAATTCTTACTGCATTGATATATGCTTAGAAGGATCTAATGTGATAGCTTAGTGCTGAATAATATGAATGAATTCTAGATCTGATCTATGTTGGTATGCTTAGTTCTTGAATCTATTGGATCTGTGTGATTACTGCGTTGATCTATTATTACGGTTTAGTTGCGTTGTAAACTAAGACTGAATATTAATGAACTATAACTACTAAGTGATCTGTTAAGGTGTTACAGTCACATATTTGTGTCCCAGTTAAAGTTGCAGACATCCGAGTCTTGCAACCACCCCTCCCTCTACCTCAGGTGAGACTTCATCTACTTCGCGGGTGTTTTCGAAAGGGCCGGTAGTTAGGGTTTTGTTGGTGCACTATTGTAAGCATTGAACCCTGGGTCTACCCCTGTGCCAACAAATGGTTCCATTGTTGGGACCTGAAACTATGATTTCTGGGAACTGAAGGAAATAAATCTTTATGCGTAGATCTGTTGATTTAGAGCATAGTAGTCTAATTGACTTGTGAATCTCTATGCTAAGAAGAAGAGTTAGATCTGAAGAAAAGAGGTAAGACTTGAAATATTTGTGCTTTGATAAAAGTAAATTAATAATGTTTGGTTAAAGAGGTAATATCTTAAAGCTTTGTGCTCTGATAAAGGTAAGAACAGTAAAACGGTTTGATTGAAAAGGTAAGATAAGTGGAAATTTTTGTTTCAAAAGTATGGATCTAGGTATGTTTGATAAATTTTATCCTATCTTGAAAGGTAGGGCACAACTAGATGAAAGAAGATCTGATATGAGTAGATCTGATAAGAATAGTGAAAGATATGTTATTCCTATGCATAGAAAGAATGTTTGGACTAACAAATGGATGTAGGTTAGCTACTATGATCCTAGTGCGCAGTAAAGGAAAGGTTGGGGATCATTTAAAATAAATCTAGGATTAACCCTTTGTTACAGCTGCAGAAGACCGAGACATCTTGCTAAGGAATTCCCTAGTAGAAGACCTAGTTGTATTTGTTTCAAAGCTATGGATCATGAAGTTTTAGATTTCCCTATAATGATTGCTAGGATTGACAGAATGAATATGAGACAAGAAAACCCTAAGGGAGGTCAAGAAACTGAGACCATGACAGAACCCAAAAACAAATCAAAGAATGTCTTGCTACAAATGAAAAAAACCCTGAATGATAAAAAAAATGTCAACTTGTCAAAGATCGTCAAAAGAAAAGAGCTCACAGAAGAAAGAGTAGGAGACTTCAACATTGACTGTGTCCTGGATGAAGAAACATAGGTAAATATCATGACAGAAAGAACTTGGGAAACTTTAGGAAAGCATGCTATGATTCCCTCATTGGGAGGAATAAGATTATTTAGAGGAAAGTTGATAACCCTATGTGGAAGAATCACCCAAATAACTATGAGTGCTCATGAAAATTTGACAGAGGAAGATTTTGAGGTTGTTAAATTTATTGAGAACAATGCCCCATTTGTTATCTTAATAGGAAAACCTTCGATTGAAAAGGATCAGGCCAGAAGAAAATAAGAGGAAGTCTTGGAGCAGAAGAATCAAGAATTAAAAGATTTCATGACTAGGAGGATAACACACTTGATTGAAGAACAAGAGAACAAATCAAAGCTATTTAGAACTAGAAAATTGGATGTCAAAGTTGAAATAACACAAGCAAACTCACAGAAGAGTAGAGCATCTACCCTAGATAGAGAATAAGTATTACTCTCTAACCCTATGAAATAATCTCAAAAGCATGAAGTTACTATGCCAAAATGAGATAAGAATCAGAATGGAAAGAGGAATACCGAGACAAAGATCACTGGGAAGAAGGCTAGAAATCCCAGTAAGAAGAGAGAAAAGATAGAAAAGTTGCAGAATGTTCCAGAAGGGACTTCATAGAAGGAAGGTTTGCAAGACTGGAACTTCGTTGGGATACCAGAACAACGCAACATGGCACTTCGCCATGGTGAAGAAATATAGTCATTGAAGGCATTATAACCGTTAGACCGATGCCCTGAACAGTTAGAACAATAGTTATGTCTAGAAATCTCACCATCAGACCGTTGGGACCATTCCACAACAGATGAAACCGCATTGATGAAGACCTATTATCCATTGGAGAGATTCGTTACATTGTTTCCTACTTAGTACGTCGATTGTTTCACTGAAAACACTTTTGTGAATTATATCCTAGCCAACTCATTGCTACCGTGTTGTTTACTGAGATTGACACCTATTCTATTGCATTATTGACCTAAGTTATCCAATCTTGAGAGTGTATGTCAGATGAGCTCGGCACCGCAGAGAAAGTCGTCGAAGAAGTTCTCATCGATGTCATGGCTAAACAACTAATGTCCGCAGGTATTCAAGCATCATCAACGAGAGGAGTGAAAGCCTCTATGTCGACTGCTCATGGATCTGAACCATCCCGACCAGAAATAGAGAAGAGAACCAAGCACCGAGATGACTTGGAAAATGTGAAGCTAATCCCGACCATCCTACCAGACTACACCCTGCCTCTGTCTGGCGCAGTGAGTCATGAAAGTGTCCCGAGGGACTTTGATTACACCATGGTTACTACGTACCTCCTGAAGGGGATACGTGCATCTAGAACATAGAAGGATAATATCGTGACGTTGAAGTTCAATGAATTCAACTTGGGAGACCACAAGAACCATAGTATGCTCGCTCCTTACAAATAATTGGCCAGGATGAAGGGAAAGAACTCAAAAATAATCCCCCATCCATGGAATATGAACCTTACGCAGTCCACTCTCTTGAATGTGATGAAGATTCCACATTTTGGAAGGAAAAAAAAGGTTAAAGCCTGTGTTAATATTTTTCTCTCATGTTACCATGGTGGCTACTTATGGCTAGATCGACGCATCACAGACGATCTGACGTTGATCCATAGGATCACTAGATTAAGCATGCAAGGAACTAACCCACAACACTTCTACCCAGGGAAGGCTACAGATCGTGCATTGGCACAGAAGATCAAAGACACATATGGTGATGTAGAAAAGGGAACACGAGGCTACAATCTATCTTCCATCCAGAATGGCGCAGTTCTCCTGGCCTACTAATTGATCATAGGAAAGATCGTGAGAAAGAACAGACCTACATAGGTCACAGGACTCGTTGTTGACCTCACTGGGAAATGTGTAGAAGTACTCTATATGAACTGGGTGAAGTTCTTGGTCAACCAACTAGAATTGGACTGCTGCAAAGCTCAGGATCAGGGCTATGAGTTCCAATTTAGCTGGCTCTTGATCATCATCGCGTTTACCACTTAAGAGATGCTGGAAGGTGCGATCTTCCTGGACATTGAGTCATTCAAGCCACTCACTATGAAGTTTTCCATGCTCTGGTACTCGAGCGATATGGGAAAACAGTGGCAGTCGAATGTGGTATTTCATACATATTATCTCCAACTAAAGAGGACTATCGAATTTGTCCCTCACATGACGCCAAACACCCTGCATCGATTCTGACCCCTCATGAAGTTTCACACAGATCGATACTTCATTTATATCACCGTGCACGAATATGAGATAAAAGAAGAGATTCAATCATACTACAAGCTCACTGAGAAGGACCTTGAAGAGATAACCAAGGACTGGTTTATAGATCTCCTCATCCATGCTGACCCCGTAGAAATGTATGACCCTGAACTAATTGGCAGCCTGGAGACCACTCATGAATAAAAGTATACTCCTGGACCCAACAGAAGGAAGAATACCAAAGAGATTCAAAAATTGAACAGTGCATCGAAAGAAACTGCTTCAGTATCACCTGGTCGAGGGGGTGATGACGAAGTAGATCAAGAAGAGACCAACGGAAAAGAAGATCAGCAGAAGTAGGGAAAAGTAACACCACCTAGGGATCCTCTAGGTGAGACTGGTCCTTCTAAGAAAAGGAATGTTTCTCCCATGAAACCCACTTCCCGAAATAAATCTAGAGCCACCTTGACTAAGATGCAAACTATGCTCACTGTAGATGAATTCGACTTCATCATCGCAGCTATAGCAGATGCCTCGCAGGACATCTTGCAGAAACATGAAGCCAAGAAGGAGGATATGTATGAAAGGATTGAGGTTGAACTTAGAGGGGTACAACAGGCCCTTCAATCCAGTCGCACAGTATCCACTGTGCCCCCGCCATCAGAAGAACCAGAGTTGGGATATGAGCCTACCCAACTTCATAGACTAGCTGATGTGACCAAAGCTCACCTTCGTTGAGCAAAATATGAGAAAGAATAGGACACAATGACCCTAAAACAAGCCCAAGAAGAAATGGTAGAGAAACATCGAGTTGCACAAAAGGAGAAGGATGACCTTCAAACCAATTTTGAAGAAGAGAGGGTGCAGGTCAAGCAAGAAAAAGAGCAATTTCTCGTAGAACAACTCGGATTCAAAGAAGCAGTTGACAGAGCACTTCTCTCTATGATGGGCTTAGAGCCAAAGGAATAATACTGAGTGGATCATCATGTAGCGTAGCTCACAGAAGCTATCCAACAGTTTCAACAAAGAATAGAAAACTTAGAGCTACGAACAGTGCCCAACACTTTGTAGGATGTGAGAGATCAAAGAGAAGAAACTTATCAAAGTGAAGTTGAGAGAATCAAGGCCCTCGCCATGGAATGTAAATATCTAAGTGATCACAGTCCCCAGAGTTATGAGAGACTCACTAAGGATCTTGAATTGAAGGCACTGGAGTCACATCTCCAAGAGGCAAAGCAGTAAGAAGAAACAGTATAGGTGCAGTTGAAGCCCATGTCAGTAGTCGAAAGGATGAAGCGATCCCAAGAATAGTGCACTTCTCAACAATAGGTCCCCACCATTCAGAGAAAAGTCATGGAAGTGACTCAGTGGCACCAACCAATACAGGATGAGGCTTGCCAACTATTCACGGAGATTGAAGGCCGAGGAGCAGAACTAGAGAAAGTCATCACTACAACTGAACAATGTTTAGAGGGACCTATCAATGAAGCAGTAATCCAAGAGTTCGTCGAGAAGGAGGCCATGGCGCAATAGCAGGTCGAAGCATCTTGAGCCAAGCTCGAGGATTTTGAAGCAAAGCTACCCAAACCAGAGTGACTCGAGATGAGTCACGGGTGAGTGTTGGGGGCCTGTTGGCCCTTGACCAAGTTTTTAGGATCCTTGGTCATGTTTGACCTATTTTTGGGACTTCGATAGGTTTTCGAAGGCGGAGTTCAAGTTGAAGCGGAGATCGTGGGATCTCGACCCCTTTTTAGGGATTTTTGGATTTTGGGCTTATGTAATGGGTATGGAAATGTTGGCACATGAGTTTACCCATGTTTAGGCCCTCTTTTTAATGTATAAATAGAATTATAGGTGATGTAAGAAAGAGTTGGAGAAGAGGTTTTTGGTGCTATGCTAAGTGCAAGCGATGATTGTAAATGCTTTGTGCATACTATATGAGATTGGAAAGGCTAAGTGAAAGTGATTGTAAGATACTATGAAGAGGCTTTGTGTTGTAGCTCACAGAAGGAGGATCTAGCGAAGTGTGTGAAGATCTCTTTTCCTCTGTGGAGTAAGATATCATGGCTATGTTCATGTAGAATATTGACAGAAAGAAATAAAGAAGAAGAGTTGGTGGATGTAGCCCTAGGGTTGGGGTGAACCACGTATATCCTACGTTGTTGTTTCTTTGTGATTGATGGTTGTTCTCTTGTTTACATGGTTAAATGCTTAGTGCACTGATATATGCTTAGAAGAATATAATGTGATAGCTTAGTGCTGAATAATAGAATGAATGTTAGATCAGATCTATGTTGGTATGCTTAGTGCTTGAATCAATTGGATCTGTGTGAATATTTCATTGATCTATTATTAGGGTTTAGCTACGTTGTAAACTAAGACTAAATATTAATGAACTATAACTGCTAAGTGCTCTTTTAAGGTGTTACAATCACAGATCTATGTCCCAATTAAGGTTGCAGACATCTGAGTCCTGCAACCACCCCTACCTCTAGCTTGGGTGAGACTTCATCTACTTTGCAGGTGTTGTTGTGGGTAGGAAATCCATCCTATGGACTAACACTAAGGGTTTTATCATGCATTCATAAATGACCTAAATATTCTTACTTTTTACCATCATCCCATGCCTAAGCCCCCATTACTCATATGTAAATATAAGGCTCAAGAGATTAAGTTGACGTACCTTATTTTTCGTGTTTGATGTCGATCCATTTTCATGCTTGGTTTTTCTTTGACTAGAACTCTCCTCCCAATGCTGACTTGCATTCACTAAAACAAAACAAAGAACTCCACATGCATTTGATCTATGAACTAATGGGTTAGATATTTAATCAATCATACAATCAATATTCCAATAATGACAATCTCATATGGTGGGACGGGAAAAGCGATTCTTTTATTAACTTCATAATGATACCTTACAATGATAAAGTCAGCTATTGCTCCTCGATCCTGGTCCTGGGCTCTTCTTCCACTATCTTCCAACTATTTTTCTCTATACTTCTCTTTGCACAAGGATTTATAAAGGTTGGGACAAAGGGAATGCTTAATCGGGTATAGTTTCTTTACTATGATTCTCCTCCTTTCAAATGGGACCCCTAACCCTTATTTTATAGGCTAGAAGAAGTTAGGTATTTGTTCGAGTGACCGGCCATGCATGGCCGAAAGGTTTAGTTAACTTACCCAAAGCTGTGTGTTTCATCAACAACTTTCCTTTTTCCATGATTTTGTAGGTACACCTGGGCTGTCTTGGGTCAGCTAGTGTGTACACGTGTGCAATAATGGAGCAGGGCGCGTGGGACTTTATAAAAGGTTTTTTTAAGAAGAGTTGTTCAATAGTGTTTTGGAAAAGAAGTAATTTGAGATGGCTTGATGCTAGGTAAGCATGTCTGGTGAAAATTAGGGTTATAACAGATGCCCCCTATTGTGTGAGGTCAGAAGATCATCCGATGGCTGAAATACATTAACAATCTTCACCGATGTTCTGAACAAGTGAGCCTAGGGACAAGAAATTAGGAGGTTCCATCTGCAAAATAATAACTATCTCACCAAGGCAAGCATATCCATGCTTGGGATAAAATAAAATCATGGCTGCCAATCAAATACACTGTAGATCCATGTCATATAACTATATAAAGTGTAGCCGTGAGCAGTACACAATGGAGATACATCTCGAAATAAAAAATATATACATGTAGAGTATCCATCTTCTAGAAGCTGATAAGGACTGATGGCTGGAGGTGAGGTCTTCAAAGCTTGAGCAACAACTTAAAAATATTCAAAACTTGGGTAAGAGTGTAATATGAGTGTATGACCTCACTACCCAGAGGTATTTGATGGTTTGTCGATCATGGACTAGAGAATCTTGATTATTAGACTGAAGGCTTCATTGATTTCGAACAAAGACTTGATTGGACTTTCAGGATGGTCGGGCATGAGGGCAAGAGACAAACTGCATAGGGGTCGACTTAGGCTTGGTAAAAACTTCCCTTGCAAAATAGCACAACAAATGATGAGACTCGAGCAGCATGGCGTTAACATAAGTTTGCAAGGTAGGAGGAAACGCAAACTCTCCATATGTTTGGAAGAATAACCAAATGGAGGAGGACACAGCTCAATGTAGCAGGAACATCTTCCTAAGGTCATATGAAATCCCAGGATTTGACGAACAAACAGACATATGTGCTTTATCCAAGAGTGATGCATTGTACTGCCAATAAAAGAAAATATTTTTCCCTTCCTCTTTTTGGGGTATATTTGATTTTTTTTTTGTCATTTTCAATAATTTTGGAAAAAGAATAGAAGAATGTTACATTACAAAGGAGGAATGAGTGTCGCAAACATACAAGTTCGAGGCACAAGGACAAGACTGATGTTCAAATTAAGGACACTCAGGAAAGATCCCTCTTGGGGCCAAAGGTGGCAATACGCAGAGGCAAAGTGCTACAAGGCTTGCATATAAGGCATGCTTCAGATGGTTTAGTTGAGAGCAACATGGAGCCGGTATTAGACTAGATACGTAGGTATTGAAATGCGATTAATAAGACACACAATGGTAACGTCCTTCGATGTAAGTTTAACGAGCCCAAAGAAGGTAAGCTCGGTGGTTTTTCATATTTAGAGAGTCTGAAAAATGTAAAAGGAGACTCCAATGGGATACCTTTTTCAAAGGTAGTCTATTCGGTTCGAAAAAGGGGTAAACTTGCACCGACAAGATGTCTATTCAAAACCATTTTAACAAGAGTGATAAAGACAAGATCACTCGGCCATTTTTCCATTTTTAAGGAGTCTGAAAAAACCTTAACTATGGACTCCGTCGGGAATGTTCTTCTGGACCATTTTAATGAGTGTGAAAGAATAAGGTCACTTGGTGATCTTTTCAATTTTAGAGAGTCTGAAAAGAGCTTAACTATGGACTCCATGGGGGTTCCTTTTTCGTAAATTTAGTCCCTCAGGCCCAAGAAAAGGAGTAAAAGTATACCTGAGGGTACTCTTCTAGGGATATGAATCCTCTAGAGTATACCTTTGTTCGTACAATTGACCTCCCAGACCGAAAAAGGGGTAAACTATCGTCGGATAGACGTGACTTCAAATTTCAGTTTAATGAGCGTGAAAGGCGACAAGATCGCTCGGAAATATTTTCATGTTTAGAGGGTCTGAAAAGGGCTTAAAAGAAGACTCGTTATGTTTTGGGAGTCTCGTGGGTGAGGTCAAGAGTCATGCAAATGAGGCTCAAACGTGTAATCAGGAAAAACAAAAAGGAATCCCAAGCCTACAGTCATTAGTGACAACATGGACACCATAATGCAACCAGGATCTACCTAGGGAAACCATGTTCCTGGTAAGCTCTACCACCAAATCACGACACTTTTAAATCAGCATGATGGTTCTGTGTCGCAACCTGATGGGATCAATCCAATGGAAAAGGGATAAAGACAACGAGATACAAAAGTAGAGGTGTAAACCTAACCTATATGCTCAAGTTGACCATCTGAGGTTTTTCCCACGGACCATTAAAAGTGACCCAAAAATCCAAAAAAAATCTCCTGATACCCGATCATAACCTTCCAAAGCAACTCCAAAATCACTCTAAATGGTTTTCAATTCACAGAAAATGATAAGGGGGGCCAAAAAAGTGACAAAAAGGGCCAAAAAGTCTATAAATAGAAGTTGGCAGCTCATTATCAACATTTCTGATTTGGAAATTAACTCTAGAGAAAAAAAAACCCTTTGATAAAAGTGGTGATTCCGGGAGCTACAGTGCATGAAACGACCATCTGTCTGGACCAAGTAAGTATAAACTACCTCCCTTTTCTTTTTAATTATTTATTTATGCATTTAATTTGGTTTCTTGGGGGGGCGTCGACCTTTAAAAGGTTAGCCCTAGGTCCACGTGGGTTGTCCTATGACAACCCACGTGTACACTCGCTCTGTCTGATGTCAGAGAGCGTGTACACGCGACTGTCATAACAACAACCCAGATGGAACCTCCCATGAGTGAAAAAAGGTTTAAAAAGAAAGGCCTAACCCTCTGAAAATTTTCCCATGTGCAGGATGTATGTGCAATGGAGAGAACGAGAGCATGAAGATATCAGTGCACTAGTTGGGGAAGACCCTAATGTTGTGGCAGTGTTAATGCAATGTGGTTTGCTCAAGTTTTTCCTGTGTTGTTTCATGAGAGAACAACCTAGGCTACTAAATGCCTTGGTTGAATACTGGCACCCTGATACAGAAGCTTTTATGTTAGAGGGGCAGTCACTGGTGCCCACTACAGAGGACATATACTTTTTGACTAGCCTCTCCAGGAGAGGGGAACTAGTCAATTTTCAGACATTTCCTTAAGGGCCTCATAACATATTGAAATTGATAAGACTTTATTGTGAGGCTGGTACAGACCGATCGATCTCGCAGGTGCCAATAAGAAGGATCACCGATTTATCACTGTAGGTGATTGTGTTTCTTATTGGGTGGATGACTAGTTATGTGGCTCTACATCAGGCATCCCATGCACAAATAAATTGTGCAGTCTAGTGCTTGAATACACAGATATTTGACTGGAGCACTACACTGCTAGATTGTATGAATAGGCAGCTCACATATTGTTGGTTGTGGATGCAAAGAAACTTCAGTTTCGGGATGATTCTATGCTCTTTCTTCTTTGAAAGAGTTCCTAGTTTTAGTCCTTGAGTGGTGGTACGAGGACATTAGGCCTCTCTTCCTGTGGTTTGCCTATGGGCAGTGTTGTTGGCATGACAAGGTGTTGGAAGGGCCAATGCTTCCTTTGATGATGACTTATTTTCTTGGTTGTCGCAATAGATCCTAGCCATAGAGGATTATCCTTATTCTTGGAGAGATTCATGTACCTCCAGGCGAGGAGCAAGGTGAGATGGGTAAGTTTGAATCATTTTTTTTTTTGAAACATATATAATTTTTATGTTTTTTTTTGTATATATCATTTTTTTATACCAAAGTATTTGACAAATACATGTCTATTGTGTGCAAATGTGGGACCCTCATGACCTTCATATTATGCGAGGAACAAGCGTCATCCTCGACCAGGGGTCGCACCTGTCGCCGCAGGGGGACCAGCAACAACAGGAGAGCTTCTAGCCGGTGAGGCTGAGAGGGTTTTGAGACAAGTTGAGCGAAATTTTACCTCACTCACTCGCACCATTCCTATGGCATAGATTGAGGATCTTCCACCATCCATTTAACCTCATGTAGTGGGGGCACCACGGACGTGGGTCCAACTGTTTTGACATTTGGCAAATGTTGTTGATTATTACAACAGGGCCCACAGGCCCTGACTTACGTTATTCTAGATGTTGATAACTCCACTTGTATATATTTTTTGAGGGCATAAGCCCCATGACTCGTTACTGGTCAAATTTTTGAGGCGCTTGCATCCACCTATGTACTCTGGTGCTTATGATATTATATATGGATTTTTATGTCTTTTTCTGTCTTATGGATCACATTTTCCTTTAAAAATGTATTTACATATTTATGTGTATGTCTTTTTATATGTGTGCAAGATGCCAGTCTAAAATTTGATTAGCTAGAGTATTTGTAACTTGGGTCAATCTCCTAGGAGCATGAAAATATGTAATATAATCAAAGTTTCGTTCTAAGAGACGTACCCTAAGGAATTGTCAGTGTAAAGTCGGATCATGAACATGGTAGACTCTATTTAACTAAGACACAACTAGATGGGCATCTAAATAGACTCAGAGATGAGAGATACCAAATGGTAGGGCGTTATGAAGCAACTCAATAACTGCATTGTACTCGATGACATTGTTTGTGGTGTCACCTAAGCATATACCTCCGGAAGATAATAACTAGCCTTGAGGTGTAAAAATTACCCAAGTTGTGGAGGCAAGCCTCTGAGTGTGCTAGCTAGCACCGTCTGCATACCCAATGAACACCTCTGATTCACTTGACATCTGCCACAGTAACAAAAGATAACATAAAAAATGACACGCCCATAATACTAAAAGAAACTAGAAAGTAATAGTACAAAGACTATACATATGTTACAAAAAGTTACCCAAGGTGACCTACCTATGTGTAATACTTCTTGAGGTAGAGTCCATTTCTAGGCTCCGCCAAAGCATTTCCCTCAAAGTCAACCAGACAATAAGCACCCTTTTTTAGAACCTCTTTTATGATGAAAGGTCCGAACCACATGGGTTTGAATTTTCCTACCCCCAGGGGGTCCTTATCTTGGTCATAGACCAGGACAAGGTCGCCTTCAGAGAAAACCCGAGGACAAATGAACCAATCATACTGACACTTGAATTAATGTTTGTAAGCCTCGTTGTCAAGGGCTGCATCATGATGCTTCTCATTGAGCCGATCAAGGTACAATAACCATTCTTCAAGTGGAGAAGTGTCTGGCAATAACTGTACTGCCAATTTTAGGGACGGGATCTGACATTCGATAGGAAAGACTGCTTCCACCCCGTAAACGAGTTGAAAAGGTGAGAAACCAGTTGCAGTCTTAACAGACGTTCAGTAAGCCCATAATGTTGAGTATAACATCAAATGCCAATTTGACTTGGCTGATTTGATCGTTCATTGTAGGATGGTCTTAAGAGATTTATTTACATCTTCCACCTGACCATTTTCTTGGGGCTAGTAGGGTGACGAATGTTCTTTCCGCAATCCAAGATTTGACGTTAATTCAATCATCATCTAGTTCTGAAAGTGATGCCATGGTGAGTGACAATATCTCTCGGGACACCGAACCTTGCTATTATCTGGTTGAATAAAAAGAGAATTGCAGTCTCTCCATCATGTTTAAACGTTGGCATAGCTTCGACCCACTTCGTGAAGTAGTCTACGGCTACAATGATATAATGGTGCCCTCATCTTCTAATAAAATATATGACACGGGTGGCACTTCTTGACCGATTCGATACAATCTTTGATTGGTGTCAGCCAAAAGTAACCTGCTCATAAAATATTTTGGGTTGCTACCAACCTAGACAAATGACCACCACATGGGAAATCTTTAAGCACAATAACTGCTTCTTCGTGAGTGAGGCATTGATGCAGGATGTAGTCTACACCTCTCCAATACAACGTATCATCGAGTATAAGATAATTCTTAGCCTGATGGTGTATATGGTGACGCTCATCATGAGAATCAGAGGTGGGGCACTTAAAAGTCTGGAGATAGACAAGTATATCTCTGTACCAGGGATCCGAAGAGGTGATCAAAACATATCTCCTCTGATAGGCGACTCTTCGAGAATAACATCACCTGAATCAACCGGAAGTTCCGAAATAAGTTCTGTGAAGACCAGTGACTTTTTGGATTTCGCTAAAATGAAATCTAAGTCAAATTCCTAGAGGATGACTATCAATCTACTGATCTTTCTTCCTATTACCCATCATGTCAACATGTATTGAAATGGATTCACAACGACAATGATGGTGTTCTTGCAAAACAAAACATAATGACAGAACCATTGAACATCATGGATTGTTGCCAATGCAATTTTTTCGATACGAGAATAATTGAGTTCTGGTCCGACTAGGCCTCGACTCAGGTAATAGATCACATATTCTGAGAGAAAATAATCTTCTTGAACTAAGACCATGTCAATGGTTGACTCTGCTACAACCAGGTATAATAAGAAATCTTTGTTATAGTTGGGTGGTCGAAGAAGAGGGGCAGTTGTGAGGGCATGTTTCAATGCTTTGAAGGAGCATTGAGCGACATCATCCCAATAAAAAGGAACGTCTTTCTTCAATAAGCACATAAATCCCTTTGTGATCTCAACATAGTTGGTGATGAAACGCCTTAAAAAATTTGCCTTGCCCTATAGACTCTGAAGTTGAAGGATTGTGTGTGGGGGAGGCAACTGAATTATTGCCTCAACCTTGAGAGGATCGAGCATGATCCCTGTTGTTGACACTATGAAACCTAACAAACGTCTTGATGTTATGCAAAATCTGCACTTGTTTGGATTCAAGTGAATCCGGAAGTAGCAACATCGCTCAAAGATAAGTCAGAGGTGTGTGGGATGATCCATTCTCTTGTGAGATCGAGATGATAAGTCATCTAAATAGGCCTCGACTATATGCTTGAGATCATGGAAAGTAAAAGACATGGCCCACTGAAAGGTCGCTCCAACATTTTTGAGACCAAAGGGCATCTTACGATACGTGAATGTACCCCATGGACAAATGAATGTCATTTTGTGATGGTCTTCGGGTTTGATTTGTATCTGATTATATCTCGAAAAGCCGTCCATGAAAGAAAAGGCCTTGCAACCTGCACATTCATCAATTATTTGGTCGATGAATGGTGTGGGAAAATTATCTTTTGGACAGACCTTGTTCAAATCATGGAAGTCTGTACATACACGAATCATGCCCTATTTCTTATTGACCAGCACAGGTTTTGACACCCATTGGGTCAAATGGATAGGATAGATAAAACTGGCTTTTAGCAGTTTCTCAACTTCAACCTTAATGGTTGCTTCTTTCCTGGGATTAACTAGACGAAGCTTCTGTCGAACAGGCTTGGCATCCTGATAAGTTGTGATTTCATGTTCGACTATTTTTGGATCAATGCCTGGCATTTCCTCTTAAGACCAGGAAAAAACATCGTGGAATTCTTTAAATAGATCTGTGTAGATTTGAATATCTTTAGGGGAACAGTCAGCTCCGACAAAAACATTCTCCACGATGTCAGGGGTTCTGGAGATATTAATCGGTATGGTTTCAGTGATAGTTACCATATTACCCTCAGCATAAACCTGATGTGTAGCTAAGGGATTAATAGGACAAGACCTATCTCCAGTCATGGTCAAGGTGAATTCTCCTGCTTCGATTATGCTTAACT
The DNA here is from genome assembly GCA_010110895.2 of Picea sitchensis. NCBI lineage: Eukaryota > Viridiplantae > Streptophyta > Pinopsida > Pinales > Pinaceae > Picea > Picea sitchensis. The sequence continues at coordinate 31,338 of SNQJ01S0034247.1, read as the reverse complement.
CTGGGAGGAAGTATGATCTGTGATGGAGATCGTCCTAGGGTTTTTCCGGACTAGTCATTGCCTCAATTATTTCTTTGTCGAAGGGAAAGACTAAGTCTAATGAATCAGTATCAACGAGGGAGCCTTGAGCCCAAATAGTCTCTAGAATCAGATCTAACTGTTGTGCAAGAGTTGGATCCATGTCAGTCAAAGCTTGTTGGACTAAAGAGTACGCTACTTAAGTTGCGGACAAGGGCATGGACATGCCAGGGTTCCTTGTCCCTTCCTCGTGGCCGATGGGGAAGGAAGTATCCATGGATCATTGAAGTAAGTCATGTGAAACGACGAAACTTGGAAAATATCAACCTTATGGTGGTCGGATATGAACTTGAAATCACCTTGAGGGGGCGGGTAATCGAAGGTACCCATCAAAGATGGGCACAATCCAACCCCTACATTAACTATTCCCAATTGGGGATTATCAATCATCGGGACCGCGGATGCCCCCAGTGAAGGGTCAGGTCTGGAGAAAGACAATTGATCAATGGTCACAATCCGGTCCTCGTGTGGAAACAACAAGACCTGAAAAACTGTAGCAACCACTGCTTGCATGGCATAATTCCAACTCCTTCCTAACAAAATATTGTAGTTGAGGGATGCATTGACTACTTCTACCTCAATGCACACGGTCTTCTCTCCTAACTGCACAGGGAAAGAGGGAATGATACCATGTGGTCGGAACAAATGACTGTCGAAAGAAGTGAGAAGAGTAGGTGACAGAGAAAAAATGGGTTGGCCAATGGCCTTCCAACATGCCAACGACATAACACATGTCGAGGCACCCTCATCAACCACCGTGTGGAAAATGTTCCGAGTAAAATTTTTCGTGGAGTGAACCACTACTATCTGAAATGCTATGTGGTAAGGAAGATGAGGTTTTAAGTCAGTTGTATCCAGCATGATTATACCTGGATTACAAGTCTAAGTAGATCCTAAAGTGGCTAACAAAGCTTTCCTTTGGGAAGGGAAGCTTAGGAGGACCTCCAAAGCGGACATTGCACAAGGGGTTTGGGACAAATCCTCCACCACAGAATAGTTCTAGGCGGGCCTTGCATTAGGGTTGTGAGAATCTTTCTTGAACGCACCTTTTGGGATGTGTGTCATTGTTTCACCCAAAGGCTTCTCGATCTGGAGAGGAAGAGATGGGATTTCGGCTTATTTTCCCTTCTCAAAAGTTCTTGGTTTATTGTAGTCATGTGCTCTAGTCGATATAAAAGAATCACCTTTCATCATATACACATTCATGGATGAAGGATTATTTGAAGATGGAGAGGGTCCTTGAATGCCCCCTTCCTCCCTTGTAGAGGCTTGGGTTAGGTTTTTCCCATGTTGAAATGGATTGGTTAACACGGTAGGTTGTTGTTGTGTCACAAACTTTTGGGCCTCTGCAAGCTGAGGACATTGGTGGGTTGGGTGGTCTTCCACGCACAGGTTGCACAGATACCTCACCTTTCGTTTCTCAGTGTTTCCCCTGCCAACATTATTAGTGGGTTTCTTATCCCCCTTACCCTTGTTTCATTGTTTTTTCTTTCCTTCAAGCTACTGGGTGGCCTTTGGATTTGTTAATTTCACTGTGTGTACATTCAACGTTTGGGTAGGGGGAGTAGCCAAAATAGTAGTTTGTCTAGCCGTTGTGTGTTGTATAGACAATTGCTGCAATTTCTTCGTCAGTTGCTTAGCGGACTTTTTTTTTGCTGAACCAACAATACCATCGGCATGTGGTCCATCTCTCTGTCTGGTTTTATCAAGTATTTAGCATGGCACATCTGGAAAGACCTCATATAATAAACCGAACTGAGAGTAGATTAGCTCAAGCTGTTGAGCTCTCATGATGGCATCTTCTTTGGAAAACACTCTCGATGTCGTAACATCTTTGGATAACTATGGGACCAAAGACTTAAGGAAACACTTGAGCAGGAATGTTGGTGGGATGAGCACCTTAATTAAACTCTTCCAGCGTCTCCATTCTCATATGTGATCAAAGATATGGTCCGCTTTTGTCTATTCGAAATTGGCCAGCAATTTTGTGCCAGCGTCGTATCTCACAGGTAATTGGAAATGGTTTAGGAAAGCCATTGCCAATTTTCCGAAGGAAGAGTATCTTGAGCGGTCGAGCTCAATGTACCATTTCGCGACACTCCCAATGAGAGTACATTGAAACAATCGCAACTTCACGGAGTCGTCTTTCAATGAGTTAGACGAGAACCAAAGATGGAAGGTGGTCACATGATCTCCCAGATCTTCGTTAGGCTTGGATTTGAACTTTGGTATGTCCAAAGGAAACTTCGTCAGGATAGGTGGCCAACACAGATCATGACAGATAGGGCCGTTCAACAACCTTGTCAAGTCTGGAAAATGCAAGGCTTCTAGGAAAGGTAGTTTGGGTTGTTGGTGATAACCATGGAAAAAGGGACCTGGATTTGGACTGGCACCAGGTTGCCAGAAAAAGTTCAGTTGTTGGCCTAGGTTCTGGTAAAAACCATGGCCATGACCAGCATACGGATTCTGTGTGTGAGGAGACATCTTTGGCGGATTCCCAAAATAGGACGTAGATGGTTGGGCGTGCATTACATTCGGAGGACTTTGGGAAGGGTTGCCCCATTCCGATCCCATGGGAATATGCATAGTACCTTGTCCGGGGTTCCATTGGTTGTGAAAATAATTTCCCCAGATTGACATTCCTGACGAGGGAACGGATCCCTGGCAAGAATTCCAAGGTCCTACTGCGAAAGAAGTTCCTGGGTTTGCCCCTTGTGCAGGAATAATACCCTGCATAGGAATAGGTTGTCCGTAACTGGGGTTGCTCCCAGTCGGGAAAGTAGCTAATGAGAAAGTGTTGTTACCAAATGCACCAAACAAAGAAAACGGTGTCAAACCTACTGGCATATTATGAGAAGGTGGTCCTTGACTCCCTACTCCAAATAAAATATGGTGTGTGGGTGGCCCGACGGATTGTTGGTGGGTGCCACCGAGTGAAGGGGACGAAGGAGGTATATGACCTCCCATGTAAGGTAAAGCATTAAAAGGAGTTGAAGTTCCCCCCATGTGTCCTTGCAGAGGAGGGTTAGAGCTCCCTTCCCCTAGACCTAAAGTCTATAAAGTGGAGTAGGAAAGTACAGGACTTGTACCTAAGCTAGGCATCCCGTATGAGAACGGAGGGCCTGTTGCACTCGGTGTGAAAGGGGCAGTGGTTGTCGCCATAGATAGGATGGGACCACTGCTTGAGGTAGAGGCGGTTGATATCATGGTGGCTCGGATCAGTGATGGCAGGTTAGGAGGTGGAATATCCCCTGTGGTGACAACCATAGTGGGAATTGAAGAATTCCTAGAATAAGTGGCAACATTTGTTTCCATTGCTATATGTGACACTGTATGGCACTCGTAAGGGTGAATCTGTATGATGATGGGTGCCTAAAGATCAGTGGTTGGAGTTTTGGATGGACCAAGAGATTTTTCTCCAAGGTCTAAAATGGTCGTTTCCTCTGGATGTTGTTCAGGTACAGTTTCCTGTGACCCAGACACTTCAAAAGACCCTTGTTGGTCTAGCTTTTGCCTTAGTGGTGGCGGAGGTGGCTCCAGTGTAACCGATGATAGGCCTAGAAGCCTTCATGACTAATGGATCTCATGATCCTCCACTGTGTGAGAAGATCAAAGGCACACTAGGGATTTATATTCTTTCAAAAAATAACACACACTAAAAGGGCCCCTTCAAGATAAAACAAGCAAACACTAAACTAGTTGGAATAACAGTTACAACAACCAACACTAGAGAAACTTACTGGTGCAAGTGAAACTCAAACACAGAAGCACCCTTCGGGTATACTCTGCAAAGTGTGGCCCGATGTCTGTCCTAGGTACCACGGTATATCCCCGCAGTCACCTATGTATGCCTCTAAAAATATAGGCAACTAGGTTGCCAGTGCATGAACAGTCATCAGGTGGGTACAATCGAAAGTCAGGTAGACCACAATGAGCAGTGTATCGATCCCGAAACCTATCAAGGGTATCGAAGGCAAGTGGTCCAGAAGACAACTGAGGACCTCGAATGGATTCGAGACCCACAAATCTCCATGGAAAATGCAATCGATGGAATCCCAAGACAAGCCCTCTATATGTGTTCTCTACTATGATTGGTCCAGCTTTGGAGGGGTTATCTCTGCTACCTTTCCGTATGCGACCTCGTGTTTATCCCCTATGTTAGAGGGGGTTCCCGGATAAATTTCACGATACTGGAATTTGACACTCCTTAACTCGGACTCCAATGTGTGATTTAATGGCCTTGAAGAGTTTCCTCTCCAACCTAATTCAAGGCCCTAACCCTAAACTAGTTGGTTGACCCTACAAACATAAAAAGTCTAATGAATTTTAGATTTAGCGTTAATTTTTATGTCTTGTCTTAAGTCAAAGGTTATGAAAGTGAAACTAGTGATGTTTGAAAGACGAAAGCAAAATAAACAAAAATATGGAAACAAAATAACTTCTCTTGACTCAAATCTTAAACAACATTTCAAACTAAAAAATTTCTAAGATCTTTGAACAACAAACTCAAAGAAGGATTTCACTCGACTACGAGCTACTTATGATCTAAGTAAATCGTCAAGAACTTATGAAAGAAAAGACTCTTCCCTGGTTACTAATGCAAAACAACACTATTTAACCAAACAAAGAAATAAAAGTTTTTTTTTTTATTTGAATGCTCACAAAGCAAAAAGGAAAAATATCAACAAGTAAAAACCAAGAAAAATTCTGGCCTAAGCACAGATCACAAAGAGTCACTTTAAAAATAACCCACAAGCAAATTAAAACTCGACTCTCACACTTGTCTAAAAACCCTATAAAAATAAAATTTTGAGGAAAAAAATTTAATGAAAAAGAAAGTTATTGTTGTGATCAAACCTAAGTTACTGACCGCTAGGATAGAGTCACAAAAACCTGAGAGGTATAACTCTTGTCAAAAGAAAGAATGACTACCTCACCTTAAACAAAAATTGTCTCCACGGGCATGCTTGCTAACAGTTCAATAGCAAGTGTTTGCACACAAGATGTGTAAAGTCAGAGCACATGTACACGCGTGTTGGCCTTATACAGGCCTCGTGTATCTATGAAACTCTTAGACAAATTAAAGGCCAATCAATCCATCCCAAGAAGAGACTATTGGTACTAAGAACCAGGATCTCTGGAAGACTTGGACACTTAATTTAACAGAAAAATGAAAACCATTCAAGGAAAACTTCATAGAACAAACCAATTTGAGGTGAAACCTAAGCTATAGACTGCAAACAACCAAGACTAGAAAGAGTTCTAGAAAACCCCTGAGAAGGATTGTTTCTGACAGGGAAGAGGATGACTGCCTCTCTAAAAGAAATTTTCTAGAATCATACACGCGACTGACACTTCCTCAACTAGCATGTACACGTGGGTTGTGGGAAGGTAGGGCATGGGTACATGCATGGAAACTTTATACAAGCCGTGTGTACCTTTGTGGGTCTCGAAAGAAAAATGCAGTCTAGCACAGAAATAGAGATAACTGGTATGGAAGACCAGAATCTCTGTTAGCTCAGTCTTTTGTAGAAACTTTAAAAACAAGAAATGAAACCAGTTCTTAAAAACACCCAAGAAAAAACATTCCCAGAAACCCTAGAGATCCCCAGTATGGTCGCCAATTCTGTTGTGGGTGGGAAATCCTTCCTATAGACTAGCACTAAAGGTTTTATCATGCATGCATAAATGACCTAAAGATTTTTACTTTTTACCATCATCCCATGCCTAAGCCCCCATTACTCATATGTAAATACAAGGCTCAAGAGATTAAGTTGACGTACCTTATTTTTTGTGTTTGATGTCGATCCGTTTTCACGCTTGATCATTCTTTGACTGCAACTTTCCTCCCAATGTTGACCTGCATTCTCTAAAGACAAACAAAGAACTCCACATGAATTTTATCTATGAACTAACGGGTTAGATATTTAATCAATCATACAATCAATATTCCAATAATGACAATCTCATATGGCGGGAAGGGAAAAGCGATTCTTTTATTAACTTCACAATGATACCTTACAATGATAAAGTCAGCTACTGCTCCTCGATCCTAGTCCTGGTCTCTTCTTCCATTGTCTTCCAACTGCTTTTCTCTATACTTCTCTTTGCACAAGGATTGCTAAAGGTTGGGACAAAGGGAATGCTTAATCGGGTATAGTTTCTTTACTGTGATTCTCCTCCTTTCAAATGGGACCCCTAACCCTTCTTTTATAGGCTAGAAGAAGCTAGGTATTTGGTTGAGTGACCGGCCATGTATGACCAAAAGGTTTAGTTAACTTACCCAAAGTTGTGTGTTCCGTCAACAACTTTCCTTTTTTCGTGCTTTTGTAGGTACACGCAGGTTGTCTTGGGTTATATAGTGTGTACACGTGTGCAGCAATGGAGCAGGGCGTGTGGGACTTTATAAAAGGGGTTTTTAAGAAGAGTTGTTCAATAGTGTTTTGGAAAAGAAGGAATCTGAGATGGTCTGAAGCCAGGTAAGCATGTCTGGTGCAAATTAGGGTTATAACAGGTGTCGCTGAAAGGGTCGGTAGCTAGGGTTTTGTTGGTGAGTTGTTGTAAGCATTGAACCCTGGGTCTACCCCTGTGCCAACAAGTAGTTTTCTTATCATATATTAAAGATTAGTTATTAATTCCTCTTGCTTTCAATTTAGTAGATTTCATTTTGTAAATTAGAAATAGTTGTGAAATTTAAATTAATAATAGAGTTCACTTGTCTCTTAGATTAGTTAGTTTCTTATTGAGTAGTTTTAATTATTTTACTTGCTATAGAAGTTATCCTAGTTTAGTTAGTTGTTTAGTTGCTTTAATAGGTTAGTTTCTCACTTGTCTATTCTTGTTTTGATAGTGTAGTTGCTTGTTTATTACTTTCTTTCACATGATAGTTTCTTATTGAATTTAAGTAGGTTAATTACAAGTAGTTTGTTGTTGCTATTTTCTTATTAGGTGAATAGTTTTCTTTTGCTTATTGTTATGCATGAACTAGTTTTCTTTAAGTAGGGTTTCCATTTGCTTTCTTAGAACTATCCATCGATCCTTTGCTCAAAGGTTACTTAGGGTACATAGTTTGAGTTGCTTAGTAGATTTTGATCATTAGTTGTCCTTGCTTCAGTAGATTATCCCTTAGATAACCACTTCCTTATTTAGACTATACTACTACCAATCCTTCTACCTTGGCATATATTTTGCTACAACTCTAATTTTACTTACCCCGGGTTGATAATTTAATTAAGGGTTTTTAGTGTGTTTTTAGTGCATATAAAACACCCATCAATGATCTAGTACATAAGGTCACTAATAATTTCTATGTTTTGGATATTAGATGCATGAAACTATTGCAATAGTTATTTAATCTGGATCATAGATTATTTCCTTCAATAAACCTCTCATTTTCATGTCCTTAAAAATCTAGACTTATTCATAAGTTTTCTTAAAGGCAAGGAAATATAATGTTTATCATGTATTGGTGAATGTACTTTTAATCACATAAATAATCTCAACCCTTTCTGTGGTTGTAGGAATAGGTTAGCATGATATCCTTTCTTCATGATCACTCCATCCTTGAGATGCACATGGAGGAATCCTTTGATCTTCTTCCCCTTTTAGCCTAAATTTTATTTATCAAGGTTTCCCTCTCTTTTATTCTATTATTTCCTCTAACTAAACCTCATATTTGGATTCTTCTCATTGATATATTTCCAATGACTGTAACCATACTTAAATATGAGTTCCAGATCAAAAGTTATGGCCTCCCAAAGTTTCCTAAGCCAAATCTCACCATTGCCACATCGTTTCCATGTGGCATCCACATGGCCCCCTATCATTGGTGCCATGTGATGTGGTACTAACATGGATGATAACATGACACCTTCCACCCTGGCCTGTAGAGCCCAAATTCAATCTTGAAACCCTCTTCATTATCGGAATTCATCCATTCCAATCGATCAATTTTCCTGACGTCAATCAGATCCTTCGACACGATCAATTTTCCTACCGTTGATCATCTTCGTCGATTGATAAAATTTCCTGAAACCAATCATATCCTATTAATAAATCAAGTTTCCCTATGTCAATCATCTTTACCGACCCGATAAACTTTCCTGATTTCGATCCAATCCTCCGACTCGACCAAATTTCCCAACCAGACCAACTCTCCCGAAATACCATTCAAGCAACAATTTTTAAACATGTGTCAGAATTGATCCCATGATACCTCTTTGGAAAGGTATCGAGTAGAGGAATGCAATGGAAGAGGTATTTAGGTCATTACAGTGACAACAAATCTCATAAATTGTAAAAAACAACAAGCCACGAATTTGGGGGGGAAATGGATTGTGCAGAACTCAAACAACCATATCCGTGGCTACATGAAATAGAATCAGGCCCAGGATAGCTCACCAGAAAGATGGAAGAGAGTAGAACATGATAGAAAAATAATATTTGAAATATTGAAGGTTAAAATTATTACAAAATGAAGAACACATAAGACACCCGAATTTGATGGAAGAATGGAATATGTTATGGTCCAACAGTCATATCTGGAGCTACAAGCAACGAAATCATGTCCAGGAGGACTCGATGGAAATATGAAGGTGAGAATAACAAGATAAGATATACAATTCTAGTATATTGAGGGTATAAATGGTCCAAAAAATTCAAACACAGATGAAACCCGAATTCAGATGAAGAACCGGATATGCAAACTTCAAACAACCATATCTTGAGTTATGGGAAAGGAAATCAAACTAGAAAGGGATATATGGAAACATGAGATAGAATATAAGAAGTAAAATGATATTATTCAATAAACTATAGCCAGACACGCCCAGAACAACCTAAGAAATTCATAAATGACCCAACGGTAGAATGAATAATAAATTCAATAGATATCATTTGTAAATTGCCAAAGTGAGAATTTAACCACCAAGGAATCTCTTCAGCTCCCATTTGTAACTCCCACATCTATATTTTTGAAATTTGAAAGAAATTTGAAATTTAAAAAAGACAAGATTAGGGGAAAATGAAACGAATGGTCATGAGAGTTGAAGAGTCCCTCTTATTTTATAAAACAAAGTTAGTTCAATGGAAGAAGAATTTTTCCCTTTGTAACAAAAGATGGTACTATTACTTCTGAGTAATAAAGAGCAGGAGGAATTTTGGAAATTGGTTATTTTGATGAGTGCATATGAGAATATTCTTTATGCATTTATCTTCTTCTTGAGTAGATAGGATTATGTTGTATGATTTTTTTCTGCACTTTGTATTGTCTGCTTATGCTATAACTTGTTTCCTTGTGGGTACATAAATGATGTTATAGATGCATTGTGAAACTAATTGTATATGTATTTGCAAAATTGTTTCTATCACATATCATTAGCATACATGATTTTTTTTCTGATTCTAATGATATTATCTCTCATTGTACTCACTCTTCTAGGTTTTCTCTCGGGATAGCTTAGAATTAGTTAGGATAATAATAGTTTCCTTTCAATTAGTTTAGCCTTAGGATTATTTAGAACTCTTTTGGGGGTAGTCCATTGTCTTTCCCCTTATGTTTCCTTTAATTCTGAGCAACGATAAGGCCCATATACTATAAATGTGTTGAACCTGCACATAATAGATCTACCTAGAAAATGACATACATAATTGTAGAGAGACTATGAGAAAAGAGAAGCAAGAGATAAAGAATGGAAGAATTCTCATTAACCAAATGAATGAATGATAATTTACACATGATATACTCTGTATAACTCAAATAATGTGCACTGGGGAGAAGCCAATGTGCCATATTAGTGGTCTAGAGTGATCTTGACACACACTAGTAGTTACGGGAGTAAACTTCCATCTATTCTAGTCTCTCAAGAAGTTACGATAGTGAACTGCCACCTAGTATGAGTTAATTATTCTCTCAGTCTTCAATTAATTGATTGAAACAAAGTGAATTGAGTAGGATATCATGGAATCATGAGTAATGCGCTAGTCTGGTGATGATCCCAATGAAAATGTGCATTAGTTGGTGATGATCCCAATGTTGCATGGCGATAATCCCAATGTGGAATCTAGACTCCACTCAACTGATTAAACTGAAGTGTGAACTGAAGAGAATATTCTCCTAGAGTAATATTCTCCCTAAACTATAGGAGACTGAATAATGACTAGTAAGCATAGGGAAAACCTTAGGAAAAATAAATCCTAGGTGTGTGTGAAGTATCTCCAACACCCCTCTAAACATCACTATGGTGAAAATAAAGAATGGGTCCCAACAAAGAGGCCATGTTAGGTACCCAAATAAAAAATATACACTGAAATAAATGAGGAAAGAAGGAAAACCTCATGGGAAACCCCCCCCTCAAAGTACAATGTATGTAAAAAGAAGAATTGGCAGTTGTTAGGCAACTGTGTCCTTCACTCCAAGATGATTGCGCAAATAATGGAACTTCTACTCAGTGAAGGTCTTGGTGAATATGTTTGCATTATATTCTTTTGGAGGAAAAAAATGTAGGTCGATGATCCTCTTGTGTACTAAGTCTTGGTTGTAGTGCATGTGGATCTCAATGTTCTTCGTCTGCTACCTCTGAACTGGATCTCTGTAGAACTTCATAGTGCTCTGGTTGTCACACCAGATGACAATCAGCTGATGAAACTGAATTCCAAAATCAGTGAGAAAATGTTGTAGCCACATAGCCTGAATGGTTATGTTAACTACCCCTCTATACTCTGCCTTGGTTGAATATAGAGAAATAGCAGCCTGCTTGTTGATTGACCAATAGATAGGCCCATAACCAAGATTAAGTGAGTAACCATATGTGGAATTCCAATCAATGTTATCGCCAGCCCATTCATAATCAATAAACTCGATGAGGTCCAATGTAGAGTCTATTGCATAGTGAATCCCAAAGGTGATGGTGCCATGTACATATCAAAGGATACGCTTTGCATCCTTCTAATGTAGCTCATGCAGCTCCTGCATGAACCTGAAGACCACACCAACTGCATAGGATAGGTTTGGTCTGGAGTGTGTGATATGCAACAAGATCCCCACTAGTTGTTTGTACACTGTGTTTTCAACCAATGGAGTGTCCCCTCCATCCTCAAGTATGAATCCTGATAGGAAAGGATTCGGGGAAGAATTGCAGTCTGTCATGTGAAATCTCTCAAGGCGATATCGTGCATACTTGGCCTGAGACAGTTTGATGCCTGATGCATCCTGACTAATCTTGATTCCAAGGAATAAATGTAGTGTACCCATGTCTGTCATAAAAAACCTATCATGCAAAATACTCTTGATTGCAACAATAGCTGAATTCAAGCAATCAGTGATCAACAAATAATCAACATACAGAACTAGGAGTAGAAGTAAATCAACCGTCCTAAGAGTGTAAACATTTGGGTTTGACTTACAATGTACAAAGTTCTGCGACAACAAGTAGGAGTCCATCTTGGAATACCATGCCCTCGGAGCATGCTTGAGTCCATAAAGAGACTTCTTCATTCAACATACCAAAGATGAAACCTACACAAATCAATGGGGTTGCTCCATATATAACTCCTTAAAGATATCATCATGAAGAAATGGATTCTTCACATCCATCTGATGTAATTCCCATCCCTTGGTTGTCGCAATGGAAAGTTCCAAATGTATGTAATCCATCTTCACTACTAGAGTGAAGGTCTCATCATAGTCAATGCCATGCACCTGCTGAAAGCCTTTGGCAATTGGACTGGATTTGTATATGCTAACCTATCCATCTATTGCACACTTGGTCTTGTAGACCCATCTGCACCTGACAAGTTTCCTTACTAAAGGAAGGGGAACCAGATCCCAAGTCTGGTTCTCGAGGAGGGAGTTGTACTCCTCCTGCATGGAGGATTCCCAAAAGGTATTTCCAATAGCCTAACCATTGGACTGTGGATTTGAAGAATGAACCAATAAAATATTCTTGAGTGGCATTGATTCAGTGGCAGTGAGTGCAAGAGGAGGATCCTTGAAATCATATCGAGTCCTCCTAGTATCAGATGAATCCCCAACAAGATATCATGCATCTTGAAGAGTAGTCTTGTCTCACTTGGGCCTCTGCTCTAGCTATGCATCTGCATCTGCATGCATTGAATCTGAATCTGAATGTACTGACTCTATATCTAGATCATCTGAATCCTATGAATAATAACTGTCATATAAGGAAGGTTCGGCATGTGAATGCTCATCATCTTTGACATGTGGAAGAACAAAAGTGTCTACATGCAGTTGTTGAGGTACATGCGAGACACTTTCCTCGAATTGGACACTACGCTCAATGATGAGTTGGACTAAGGAAATATAAATGATTATGTATCCCTTCACACTGTCAGGGTATCCAACAAATATACACTATGTGCTCTGTGGATTAAGTGCCTTCATCTTCTCAGAGGGAATCGTGGCCCATGCACGTGAACCGAAAATACAGAAGTGGGTCACTTCCAGTTTGAGGCCACTCCAAGCCTCGTAGGGGGTCTTATCCTTGACATATCTATGGGGATATTTGTTTTGGATGTAGGTTGCACCATTAAGTTCTTCAACCCATAATATCTATGGAAATGACTTTGCATGTAGCATGCAAGATGCCATCTCTTTTAGAGATCTATTTTTCCTCTCAGCAACTATGTTTTGTTGTGAATTATAGGGAATCGTGTGCTGCAACTGAATCCCCACCTCATGATAAAGATTTTGTATCTCATGGTTGACATACTCTCCCTCATTATATATTCAGAGGACTTTTATTTTCTTTCCTGACTGTGTCTCAACAAGGGATTTGAAATCTTTGAGGTGTTGAAAGACCTATGATTTTTTCCTGAGAAAGAAAATCCATGTGAAGCTTGAGAAATCATCAACAAAAATTAGCACGTACCTTGCTTTGTTGATTTATTTATGTGGAAAAGGACCCATGAGGTATATATGGATTAGATCTAAAGGAAAGGAAGCCTTCTAAATCTTTCCTTTGTTAAATTTCTCTTGAGGGTGTTTTACAAGAACACATCCCTCACAAATTGTTTTGGAGAAGTCGATGTTAGGTAGACCATCAACCTTTACCTACTTGATAAGTTGTTTCATATATCTAAAATTTAAATTCCTGAACCTTTTTTCCATATCCTACTTCTTTCATCGGCATGGTAAGCAGTAATGCAGAATCAAGTTCAATAAATTCAGAAAATGTGTAGAGTCTAGATTGATGATTTACCTCACAGGTAGAAAACCTAGAATTGGTTTTCATGTCACAGATATCCACTACATCAGGTGTGAATATGACTCTCTTTATGGTGCCAGATTTTTTCATCTGATACACAAATAGAAGATTGACAGAAATTTTGGGAATGTGTATCACATTCTCGAAGCTTTTGTTTGTGAGTTAAATTCTTCCTTTGTCGGTGACCTCGACTAGAGAGTTGTCCCGCATCAGAATAAGAGGAAATTTGCATGCATCCAATGAAGAATAAACTTATTTTGTGGCTCCCATGTGGTGTGATACACCTGAATCTATGATTGAAGAAATGAGAGAGGAGATGATAGCCATCAAAGAATGGATAGAATTGTCTTTCTTGAGATTCTGATCTTCTGGCTTCTTCTTCTTGGCAACCTTGGGGATGTGATATCCAAGGTTGTTTTTCTGAAGTATTTGGGCCATTTGATCTATTTTTCTCTACAAACATATGGATTATGGATGGAATCCTTTATGGCAGTAAGTGCATTTCTCCCCTTTTCTTCCCTTTCCACCTTTGGATCCGGAGGTGTTGTTAGTCTCAGTAAATTGCCACCTAATCTAGTCTCCAGAGTAATGCGCTAGTCTGGTGATGATCCCAAGGAAAATGTGCATTATTTGGTGATTATACCAATGTTTCATGGTGATAATCCTAATGTGGCATCTAGACTCCACTCAACTGATCAAACTGAAGTGTGAAATGGAGAGAATATTCTCCTAGAGGAATATTCTCTCTAAACTATAGAAGATTGAATAATTACTAATAAACATAGGGAAAAAATTACGAAAAATAAATCCTAGGTGTGTGTGAAGTATCTCCAACATATACTTGCGGGAAACAATACACCAAATGAGAGTATCTTGACAGGTCATTCAAGCCCGTCAACAAAAATGGCGCTAGAAGGAGGGTGAGATGACAAGTTGAGCCTATGGAGTCATTCTTTAAAAAAAAAAAATGTTTTACTAATGCATCCATATCATATCCATTTATGGAGGTGTTTTTCTGGTACTTTACCTCCTAAACCTCCTAGGAATATTTTACATTTCTTGTCACATCTTAGTTTTAATGGAGAGAGTGAAATCTTTGCATATGAACATGCTTTTAAATTCTAGAAATTTTGTGGTTCTCACAATATTACTAATGGATATGTAATTTGTATGATTTTCACTCTTACTTTCACAGGCTAGGTTAAGATTTGGTGTGAGACCTTTCTAGTTGCCTCTATTCACACATGGGAAAAATTTATGCATAAATTTTTGCATTCTTTTGAGAACTATGATTATGATAATTTGTGTGCAGAAAATTTGAAGCTTAAGAAGAACGAAGATGAATCCCTTGAATATTTTGTTCTTATATTTACTCATTGTTTTGTAGATTTCCTTTGCATGATAGGCCCTTTAACAATGATTTGAGTTCCTCTTTAGTTTCTCTTATTAATGAAACACACAAATCAATGGATGAAAAATCTAAATCATGTTTTAATCTTTCTTCACATGCTAATTTGGATTTAAATGAACATGTTGAAAATGTTAATGGTTTAGATGGAATTCATATGTATGTTTCTTTCTTTACTATGGGGGATATTGATCAGATAGAAAATTCTTTCTCGCAAAAATCCTATGTCTCTTCCCACCACTCCATTCCCCATTTCCTTCGTTGTGACGAAAAAGAGACCTCTTGTGTAGTAAATTCAAGTTCATATTTTTATGTAGTTGACCAAGAGGAATGTTTTCCTAAAGATAATGGGACACTTTGGGTCACACTGATGGTTATGTCAGGTTCTCATTATCCTATATCATCTTTTCAATCACAAGAAGTGGAGGAGGGAGTTACAGAGAAAACTTTAAATGTTGATCATTGTTTTAATGAAGAAAATATGAACACTCATGAAATTAATTCCTCCTCACCCATGGATAATTTGAAATTCATTTATGCCAATTTGGATTGTCCTGATGTTTCAAATTATCCTAGTTCAAGTGACATAGAGAAATATTTTTTTCCTATTGTTGATAGATCATTTATTAAAACATGTTTTTCTAATGATTCTTATGAATTTCTTCTCTCTTGTAACCATGAATATGCTTTGGAAGATATTTCAGATTCTCATATAGTGCAGGAGAAAGAAAACCACGTTGATTTTTTCACTTCAAAGGAAGAAATAAATATACAAGACATACATCTTTTATCTCAAAGATCTACTTTTAACTTGGAAGATATTTCAGATTCTCATATAGTGCAGGAGAAAGACAACCACACTGATTTTTTCACGGAAAAGGAAGAAATAAACACACAAGACATACCTCTTTTATCTTAGCGATCTACTTTTAACTTGGAAGAGGAAATACCATTCAGGGAGTCACTTTTTGAAAAAATTTCTTATTCTAGAGAAGCTTTTGATTCTCTCAATTCTTCCACTTATTATTATTTATATCATGATCTCTTTGATGGTTTAACTCCACATGAATCCACCCACCATCTGATTCAATTAAACTTAATGGATCCAACTCCTTTTTAAATATTTGATGGGGGGCAATGTACATCTAGAAAATAGAGAGGATACGTCCTCTTCCCATGAACTAATCATAACCAAGCCTTATCAACCTTTCTCATGTGATGAAAGGAATTTTGTAGAATATGTGTATCAGACCATGTCTTCTCCTTTTTCATCTTCATTTTTTATTAGTAGAGAAGCTTATTGTTCAAGTAACCCTATATATGATATTGTTGATACTATTGGATCTCACCATTGTTTTGAAATTATCTCTCATACCATGGTGGAAACTAGCCCATGTAGATCATTTGTTTCAACTAATTTGTCTCAAGTTAATGGTTACTTGAAGTTAATGGTGGAAACTAGCCCAGGGAGGCTTTCCAAGATAATGAGGCACGTTGGTCTATGTCGATGGTTATGTCAGGCCCTTATTCTTTTGTTTTGTCTT
Organism: Picea sitchensis; assembly: GCA_010110895.2. Classification (NCBI taxonomy): domain Eukaryota; kingdom Viridiplantae; phylum Streptophyta; class Pinopsida; order Pinales; family Pinaceae; genus Picea; species Picea sitchensis. Next base: position 15,085 of record SNQJ01S0034247.1, on the reverse strand, counting down.
CAAGGATAAACAAATTTATTAGCGTGAATATTCTCTCACTGATGACACTTTACACACATTCTATGCACGATTCCCATTTGGTATGCTACTTTCCTTTTAAATCCCTCCATCAACTCTATTATCTCCTCAAATAAATCAAGTGAGATTTTTTATTTTAGGTGATAGGATGTATTTTAAAAAGGTATTTTTTTCAATTTTTTAAAAGCTCATTTCTCAAAGATTTACACATGTAATAAAGTTTAAATAAACGTTTGTTTAGTTTTTATTTCATCTAATTCAAATCTCAGGTTTCGGTGGCTTAGGCAAACATTTTGATTGTTCATTGGCCACCAAAATCATTAGCTTTTGGTAGCTTAAACAAAGGAATTCAAAGCTATTTTAGCCACTGAAATCACAGAAGCGGGGAAAGAGTCAGGACGTCCTATCACACATTTCAACCATTGGGTTCGACGTTTTATGATTGCAATAAGTCGTCGAAAAGACAAGAGAACGAACCGTTCACAACTGAAAACTGATCTTTGTGTGATATAAGAGAATCTTTTTAGATCATTAATCCATATGCTTACGTACCCTCCATTATTACAGTTATCGACCATGACTGTTGCAAATCACCAACCATTATGCTACATCCCTTGTAATCAGTGCCACGTTCTAAATCTCACCCCAGTTTTCTCATTTCTATCATAGCCAAGCCAACTTTCTCTAACTCTACGTTGTGTAACTCTTCCCCAAAATATGCTCCTTCGATCATAGGTGTTCGGAAACATTGTGGAAAATGAAGAAAGGAACGTCAACCCTGAGGAAAGAGCTCAATGACATCAGTTACCTGGAATCACACCCGAAGGTATGTCAAATGTTCAGGAATGCAGGGTGTTATAATTTTTGTAAAAAAATACAGAGTTCTCATCAACAGGTGGCAGAGGCCTTTGCCCTCAATTTCGATGGAAAGAAAGAAATCACAGGTTGGGATGAATTCAATATAGATGAATCCCTCATAGTTGAAGTGACAGAGCTTCCCATGACCGGAGAGAAATGGTTTAAAACTACTGTCACTAAGAATGTTGAATTCATGACTTATTTGAAACCACAACACAGGAGTTTGATATGGAAGAAAGACAATCCTGTGTCTTTCCTTGAAGAGAAATGGCAGCAATTATTAAAAACCATAATGGTTTATGTAAATTGTGAAGGGAGATACAACAGAGTGATGATTTACCATTTTAAACTTATGAATCATTTGACTGGTAGAAACCCACTCAATATTTCCTATTTTCTCCACAGACGTTTACCCAAAATGGCTCATCAAGTCAAGCCCAATCCTAATCAAGTTTCAGGTAGATTATCCCACCATAGTCTGATCAAAATTTTGGTTTGCGAGCTATTTCAAAGAATAGACAAAGAGTGGAATTACTTCTTGTTCTGGAATGATTTCCAGACTGAGGTTCAGCCAGAAGACAAAAAGAGTCCTCATTCCAAGAATTCTTCCACTCCCAGAAGTGGAAAGAGGAGGAGGAGAGCTATCTCTCCAGCCCTAGTTAATCAACCCTCTCCTTTCTCTAAGATTGACAAAACTAAGAAGAAATTAAATTTCAACAATGAAAAAGAAAAGGCCAAAGAATCCAAAGTGAACAAAAAAATTATTAATATTCCTTACGTAGACTCCGAAGATGAAGAGCACCAGATTGAAACAGGGCACAAGGATTTAGTTACCACAGGGCGTGAAAATTTTGTTTTTGTGGATATATACAAAGAAAGTTATGAGGATATTCCATCACCTACAGCTCAAGAAGAACAAGAACCACAAATTGCAGATGCTTCATCTAGCAAATGAGTGAAGTAGAGTAAATCAGAGGAAATCAAGA
>SNQJ01S0034247.1:3016-13173 GCA_010110895.2 Picea sitchensis | reverse complement strand
AGCCAGGAAGAAGTAAAGAGCCTGATGCTTATGCTCCTAGGAATCCCAATGCATTCCCTTACAGAAGGAACAACCAACAAGTCCAGATCCTTCAAAGAGACAAGAATGCAGCTGATGACCAAAGGATCAAGACCCCCTTCCAAAATGCAATGCTAGAAGAAGAACATGAGTTATCTCATGATGAAGTTGAAGAAGAAGACAACATCAATTGCTTTGGGGATGAAAATGATTCCTCCTTCTTGACACAAACAGATTATGAGGAGGCCCAGATGGATGAGCAGATTCATGAGGAAAGCATTGAAGAATCATTTTATCAGACAAATGATCAGTCGGGTTATAATTTAAGATCTAAGACTGTCGCTCCAAAGCCATTGCTTGTTGTCCCGAAAAAAAGAAAGATGTCACTGCCAAGCAACCTGCTGCTCCTCCAAAGCAGACCTTCACTCCTGCAAAATAGCAGTAGAAGCAATTTCAGCCCCAAGCCAAAGAACAAGTCTCCCTCAGAGCTCCTCCTAATGAGGTAAAACCTTTCGATAGAATATCATACTCATTTAATTTCGAATCAGAAATTCAGAAGGTGAAAATACCTATGCCATTGAATGAACTTACGAAGAATGACATATTCAAGTCTACTATCCTAAAGTCCCTTCAACCAAAGACTCCTCCAGCTATTGATTATGTAAACCTTCAAGATGGAAATCCCATTGTGACTATAGTACTTATGGTAGAACATCGAGATGACTCTTGCCCACCCTTCTACATATCCCTAAATATCCATGACAAGATCCTCCATAACTACTTGCTTGACTCAGAAGCATCACACAATCTTATGCCTAAAGCAGTGATGGATGAACTTGGGCTTGACGCCACAAAAAATTACCATGATCTCTTCTCTTTTGACTCTAGGAAAGTTAGATGCTTCGGCCTCATAAAAGATATTGTCATAAACCTTGTCCATATGCCAATGAGAAACATGGTAATGGATGTTGTAGTGGCTGATATCCCACCCAATTTTGGCCTCCTCTTGTTGCGTTCATGGAGAAAAAGGATAAAGGGTACCTTGCATATGGATCTTTCGTATACCACAGTCCCAGTGTTTGGAGGAGAGCTAAAAAGACTTTACAGAGAAAATCAACTTGCCTACATCACTAGTGATGGGAAAAATTATGTAAACCATCCCATTTATGCTTTAGACACAGACTTTGGATCATGCATTCTTCAAATAGATGATTCTCAGCCAACTCCTTTGCATCTCACAAAGCCTACTTATCGAATATTTTGTTCTTATATTTACTCGTCTTTTTGTAGATTTCCTTTGGATGATAGGCCCTTTAACAATGATTTGAGTTCCTCTTTAGTTTCTCTTATTAATGAAATACACAAATCAATGGATGAAAAATCTAAATCATGTTTTAATCTTTCTTCACATGCTAATTTGGATTTAAATGAACATGTTGAAAATGTTAATGGTTTAGATTGAATTCATATGTATGTTTCTTTATTTACTATGGGGGATACTGATTAGATAGAAAATTCTTTTTCGCAAAAATCCTATGTCTCTTCCCACCACTCCATTCCCCATTTCCTTCGTTGTGACGAAAAAGAGACCTCTTGTGTAGTAAATTCAAGTTCATATTTTTATGTATTTGACCAAGAGGAATGTTTTTCTAAAGATAATGGGACACTCTGGGTCACACCAATGGTTATGTCAGGTTCTCATTATCCTATATCATCTTTTCAATCACAATAAGTGGAGGAGGGAGTTACGGAGAAAACTTTAAATGTTGATCATTGTTTTAATGAAGAAAATATGAACATTCATGAAATTAAGTCCTCCTCACCCATGGATAATTTGAAATTAATTTATGACAATTTGGATTGCCTCGATGTTTCAAATTATCCTAGTTCAAGTGACATAGAGAAAGATTTTTTTCCTATTGTTGATAGATCATTTATTAAAACATGTTTTTCCAATGATTCTTATGACTTTATTCTCTCTTGTAACCATGAATATGCTTTGGAAGATATTTCAGGTTCTCATATAGTGCAGGAGCAAGACAACCACGTTGATTTTTTCACTTCAAAGGAAGAAATAAACATACAAGACATACATCTTTTATCTCAACGATCTACTTTTAACTTGGAAGATATTTCAGATTCTCATATAGTGCAGGAGCAAGACAACCACACTGATATTTTCACTGCAAAGGAAGAAATAAACACACAAGACATACCTCTTTTAGCTTAGTGATCTAATTTTAACTTGGAAGAGGAAATACCATTCAGGGAGTCACTTTCTGAAAAATTTTCTTGTTCTAGAGAAGCTTTTGATTCTCTTAATTCTTCCACTTATTATTATTTATATCATGATCTCTTTGATGGTTTGACTCCACAGGAATCCACCCACCATCGGATTCAAGTAAAATTAATGGATCCAACTCCTTTTTAAATATTTGATGGGGGGCAATGTACATCTTGAAAATAGAGAGGATACGACCTCTTCCCATGAACTAATCATAACCAAGCCTTATCAACCTTTCTCATGTGATGAAAGGAATTTTGTAGCATATGTGTATCAGACCATGTCTTCTCCTTTTTCATCTTCATTTTTTATTAGTAGAGAAGCTCATTGTTCAAGTAACCCTATATATGATATTTTTGATACTATTGGATCTCACCATTGTTTTGAAATTATCTCTCATACCATGGTGGAAACTAGCCCATGTAGATCATTTGTTTCAACTAATTTGTCTCAAGTTAATGGTTACTTGAAGTGTGAGTCCAGGGAGGCTTGCCAAGATAATGAGTCACTTTGGTCTATCTCGATGGTTATGTCAGGCCCTTATTATTTTGGTTTGTCTTCAGGGATAAACAAATTTATTAGCCTGAAGATTCTCTCACTGAGGACACTTTACACACATTCTATGCATGATTCCCATTTGGTATGCTACTTTCCTTTGAAATCCCTCCATCAACTCTATTATCTCCTCAAATAAATCAAGCGAGATTTTTCATTTTATGTGATAGGATGTCTTTTAAAAATGTATTTTTTAAATTTTTTAAAATCTCATTTCTCAAAGATTTACGCATGTAATAAAGTTTAAATAAACGTTTGTTTAGTTTTTATTTGATCTAATTCAAATCTCAGGTTTCGGTGGCTTAGGATAACATTTTGATTGTTCATTAGCCACCGAAAGCCTTATCTTTCGGTAGATTAAACAACGGAATCCAGGTTTATTTTAGCCACCGAAATTGCATAAGTGGGGAAAGAGTCGGCACGTCCTATCACATGTTTCAACCATTGGGTTCGACATTTTATGATTGCAATAATCCACCGAAAAGACAGGAGAACGAACCGTTCATGACCGAAAACTGATCTCTGTGTGATATAAGCGAATCTTTTCAGATCATTAAGCCATATGCTTATGTACCCTCCATTATTACAGTTATCGACCATGACTGCTGCAAATCACCAACCGTTCTTCTGCATCCATTGTAATAAGTGCCACGTTCTAAATCTCGCCCCATTTTTCTCATTTCTATCACAGCTGAACCGACTTTCGCTAACTCTACATTGTGTAACTCTTCCCCGAAATATGCTCCTCCGATCATAGGTGTTCGGAAACATTGTGGAAAATGAAGAAAGGAATGTCAACCCTGAGGAAAGAACTCAATGATGTCAGTTACCTAGAATCACACACGGAGGTATGTCAAATGTTCAGGGATGCAGGGTGTTATAATTTTTGCAAAAAATTACAGAGTTCTCATCAGCAGGTGGCAGAGGCCTTTTCCCTCTATTTCGATGGAAAGAAAGGCCATGATGAATTCAAGATAGATGAAGCCCTCATAGTTGAAGTGACAGAGCTTCCCATGACCAGAGAGAAATGGTTTAAAACTATTGTCACTAAGAATGTTGAATTCAGGACTTATTTGAAACCAGAACACAGGGGTTTGAAATGGAAGAAAGACATTCCTGTGTCTTTCCTTGAAGAGAAATGGTAGCAATTATTAAAATCCATAATGGTTTATGTAACTTGTGAAGGGCGATACAACAAAGTGATGATTTACCATTTTAAACTTATGAATCATTTGACTGGTAGAAACCCACTCAATCTGCCATATTTTCTCGATAGAAGTTTATAAAAAATGGCTCATCAAGTCAAGGCCAAGCCTTATCAAGTTGCAGGTAGATTATCCCACCATAGTCTGATCAAACTCTTAGTTTGCGAGCTGTTTCAAAGAATAGACAAAGAGTAGAATTACTTCTTGTTCTGGGATGATTTCCAGACTGAGGTTCAGCCAGAAGACAAAAAGATTCCTCATTCCAATAAATCTTCCACTCCCAGAAGTGGAAAGTGGAGGAGGAGAGCTATCTCTCCAGCCCCAGTTAATCAACCCTCTCCTTCCTCTAAGCTTGAAAAAACTAAGAAGAAATTAAATTTCAACACTGAAAAAGAAAAGGCCAAAGAATCCACAGTGAACAAAAACATTCTTAATCTTCCTTACGCAAACTCGGAAGATGAAGAGCACTAGATTGAAACAAGGCACGAGGATTCAATTACCACAGGGTGTGAAAATTATGTTTTTGTGGATATATACACAACAAGTTATGAGGACCTTCCATCACCTACACCTCAAGAAGAACAAGAACCACAAATTGTAGATGCCTCATATAGAAAACGAGTGAAGCAGAGTAAATCAGAAGAAATCAAGAATCTTAAGAGGAAGTTAGCTGAGAAAGAAGTGATAGAAAGGGTAATAAAAACTAGGTATGAAATCTTGTCAAAGAAATTTGCAGAAAGCAACTCATCCTTGGAAATATTATCCCAGGAAAGCATAAAGGAGAAGAAAAAGAAGGACAAGATTGTAAAAGACTACAATAGCTTATGGAGAGTAGCTCCGGGCTTGAAGAAAAAGGTCAGAGCTTTGAGGAAACAAGCTATGTCTTCAAAACACTAGGATCAGACACATGCTTCTCTTGATACCCTGGCAGAGGTGGCAATTTAGTGTAATGAACCAGAGGCAACCAGTAACCCTACAATTTTTTAGCAAGATGCAGAAGCCTAAAAAGATTTTTCCTAAGGCGTTTTTGAGATAAGACAAGGGTATTTTTGAAATTTTGATAATCTCAAGTTTTGGTGGCTTAGGTGAACATATTGATTGTTCATTAGCCACCGAAAGCAGAGATTTCGGTAGTTAATTGGTTCGAATTCTATCTACTCTAGCTACCGAAAGCACTGATAAGGCAGAAAGTTAATGTTTTTTCATAGGTCCAAGCTTTCCTTGTCCAAAAGCCTAAAAAATGGTTCCAATCGATGCAAGATAATTAATGACATCCTTATCAAGAATTGTTTTTGGTTTTGGAGGTGCTCTACAAGATAGAAAGGTAAAAACGGTTAGATATTTTCAAGGATATAAGGTTGTTGACTGTCAATAGGTGTCATGTTCGACTCCTCCCATATCTCATGGATCCAACAACATCGGAAGGCTCACTACACCTGCTAAATAATATGAAGAACGTAAAGATCATTTGAAAATTTGAATTGACCTAGTTTATAGGATCTTTACCTACTTTCTTGGGCCAGTTATTGATTTTCTATTTTTGGCCAAATTCGATCCAGTAATCTAGGATCTTGAAACTGTTTGTAAAGGGTTATAAAGCCCAAAACATTTGATGAACAAAGGGTTCGATTTTGAGTTCTATAATCTATTGTTATTGTAAAAAGACACTTTCTTTAATATATTAAACCTGCAAGCTTCTTTCATTGTTATTTTCAAACTCTCTTTTATCTTTGTCTATGCCTATGAGTTGAAATCATTCTTTTGTCTATGTTTAATGGTCCCATGGTAACTGTCATCTTAATTTTGACTGTTAAGAAAGAATCATAAGCATCATTTTCTAGTTTTTTGACCCATCATATATATTCCCTATGTATGTTCTGGTTAATTGATTGGTTTTCTTATCCATTTGATTTACAAACCTATCTGATAATAGCTCTTGAAGGCCTTGTATTGCATGAATATAGTTAGACTGTCTTGAGGATACAATCCAATTATTTAAGATATTCATCTTGATCCAAACACACACCCATTATTGAGAAAATAGGTACAAAAAGGTTAAGTTACCAGGCATCTCTGAGATACAACCTAGGAGAGTTTCCTATAGTGAAAACAAATTGGCGTCGTTCCCTGGGAGAGGAGATTGAAGCTCATCTTGCTTGGGAGATGACAAGATCCAACTTTGATGATAGACAAAGTTTGGACACATTTTTGGTTGTAACCATCTATCTGGCGACTCCATTGGAACAAAGTGGCTCCGAGAAGGGTTCATACCAGGGCAAACCAAGAAAGACCACTGGAAACACTAGTTCTAGATCTTGAGAAGATCATCAGAAGTGGAAAATCATTGCAAAGACAAACTTCCAGATCTGCAAGAGCATCTAAACCAAGTATTTCAAGAAACACTTCTTCTTCTTTTGTATCTAGAGAACCTCTTGTCGAGTCCCCTTCTGCTGAAACTTCTAGTTCTCAGAAAATTGAGATTGTGTCAGAAAGCTTGAAGGGTGATGATCCTTCAATTTCCTCTGATGGTATATATTCTATTTCTGAGCATGTTACTATATCCAACTTAAGAAAAGAAGTTGTAGAATCCCTCCAAGAAGAGGGTTATTCCTCTTCTTTGAATTCTTCACCAACTAAGCCTATAAAGAGTTTTTTCCATACTCATACCAGTCTGCCTATTCTTGAAGATATTTTACAAGATCTTTCCTCTAAGGGTGAAGAAAACTTGGCCTTACTGCTCGGTCAGTTTTACAGAGCTTCTTACTTTCCACCTTACTCAGGAAACACTTTCTAGGGTAGTCATCCTACCAGTTCTTCTCCTTCATTCCTCAGTGAAGTAAGACCACCATTGTCCATAGTATCACCTATCCCATCTTAGCCATCATCTACAAAAACTTCTTCCTCTGCATCAACCCCCAAGATTGTCATGCTAGCCCCTTTGACAAAAATGGAACAAATCTTAGCCAATAGGCATGCTCCTCTTGTGTTGCCCAATCCCTTATCAACCATGCTGACAAGAGATTATCAAAAATATATGCCGAAGTTTACTGGATCTGGGGATTATACTTCTAAAGAACATATAGAATCTTTCTATGCTTATGCTGAGAACATTAACATTTCAGAGGAAAATGTTTGGACCATAATTTTTGTGCAGAGCTTGGATGGCCAAGATAGGAAGTGGTTCAAAGAAGTGTCATCAAATTTAGTGGCAGGCATTGAGTAGTTAGACGAGGTGTTTTTGAAACATTGGGGAGAAAGAATATATCTCTTGTATTATATTTTTGAATTTGAAAATCTAAGAAGAGAAAATGGGGAGTCTGTCTCAGACTTCACCAAAAGATTTAATAAGATGTTTGGAAAGATTCTTGCAAAGATCAAGCCAACTGATGCATAAGAAAATATCACTTACTCTTTTGCCTTTGATCTAGAATTTTGCTTAATCCTTAGAGAAATAAGGTCAGCCACACTCGCTTTACTGCAAGATGTTGCCCTTGAGGTCGAATCTAACATTATGGCATCTCAGAAACTTAAAGGAAAATTTGAGAGAAAGAAGTCATCTGTTGATCCTCCTTCTTCTTCAAATACCAAAATCTAAAAGATGGCCAAGATGTTGGATAGCTTGACCTCGGAAATGTCAAAACTGAAAATTCAGAGTCAACAGCCAGCAAGAGGTAAAGAGCCTAATGCTTATGCTCCCAGGAATCCCAATGCATTCCCTTACAAAAGGAACAACCAACAAGTCCAGTTCCTTTAAAGAGACAAGAATGTAGCTGATGACCAAAGGATCAGGGCCCCCTTCCAAAATGAAATGCTAGAAGAAGAACCAGAGCTATCTCATGACGAAGTTGAAGAAGAAGATGACATCAATTTCTTTGGGGATGAAAATGATTCCTCCTTCTTGACACAAATAGATTATGAGGAGCAGGGATGATTATAGGGGATAAATTTCGCTCATGGGCTAATTTTCCATGGTTTTTCCAAAAACAAGATTCGCTATTTTAAAAATGATTCTCCCAAATTCTATAAGATAAAATTATTTTACCTTAAAAATCGCCAAAATTTTATAAAAAATATATAAAATCCTTAGAAATTTGAAGATTTAAAAAAAAATATCGCCAATCATTTATAGTTACCATATGAAGGATTAGTAAGATTCACCAAGGTTTCTACATTTTAAAATAAATTTCCATCCTTAAAATCATCCCTGATGAGGAGGCCCAGATGGACAAGCAGATTCATGAGGAAATCGTTAAAGAATCTTTTTATCAGACAGATGATCAGTCGGGTTACAATTTAAGATCTAAGACTATCGCTCCAAAGCCATTGCTTGCTGCTGATCTAAAAATGAAGAAGACTTGAAATACTTGAAATTATTGCAATGTAAATGTTATGTGTTTAAAGCAAATGGATCAGTTTGCAACACATAAATTAAGGGATTACTCATGCAAAATACACATAGACAACAACATAATCAATGAACATAAGCACATAAACACAACAATTGATAAAGGAGTTCACCCCTCTTTTGGGCTACATCTCCTGGTCCAGCTTCCAATGGATCATTATTATTAATTGCTCAAAAGTGCTCAAAAAACATGCCTTACAATGCTCAAACTGACAAACCGACTGCTACAATGGCTTCAGAGCGTCCAAAAATCCATGTCTGGGCTCTTTCGGCACCTCAATCGGTCGAAAAATGAAGAAGTTAGGCCTCCTAGAAGTCCCCCCCTTCAAGCTTGTTGTCTCTGCATCTACAAATCGCACCCTTTTCAAATGAACCTGGCACACACGCAATAAATAGTGTAAAAACCCAGCACCGGGCACAACCGCGCCAACGATGCAAACTGTAGGACGGTTATGGGTGCGCCAACCCCTAACCACCTAGCACCTGGGCACATAGGGGTTCATACGACCGCGCGTATAGGAAAAAGGGGCCAAACGGTTACAACCGTGCCAACCATATTAACTCCTCCGCGCTTCGGTCGTGGGCACATGGTATAATACCATACGACCACGGCTTAACATATTACAAACATAAAACCTGCGTGCCCTTTCCACATAGGGCACGGTCATATAAATACAAACCATGCGACCAGATTTTTGGCTTATATAACATTTCCACGCAATACATATATACACATGGTCACATAGCAAACGATATGACTACGGGTCGGGGCTAAGCCCCGGCCCGACCCCCTGCCAAACGGTACAAATTGCAACTTTAAATATATACAAGCCCACATACATAGAAAGGCGTAACTAGTGGTCCGTTGGTCGGACAAACTTTGTGAAGGCACTCTGTGGTGGGGAGGTCCGGGGGTCAAACCCCACGGACTCCAATAATTTTACATAACAACCAATAACCAATAAAGGGGTGCCACGTGGCAGCCCATGATTGGGCCATGTGGCACCTTACCATTAACCAATGGGATGCCACATGTCGACTTCCCATTCGACCAACTGCCAACCAACATATACTTGCCACGTCACCACATGTACGGTTGTACGACCCTGCCACGTCAGCCTGTACGGACTGTACAGTCAACATCATTTTTTTTTGCCTCTTTGACTTTATGAACAGATTGCAATATCTCTCGCTCCCAACGTCCGTTTTAGACGAAATGAGTTGCGTTGGGTTCAAAACGACAAGGCCTACGCACTCGTCCGGTTTGAAGCGATTACGAGCACTTTGAAGTTTTGAGCAAAATTTGACCCCTGATCACACCTCCCCATTGGGAGGCTTTTGGACCTCCAAAAGACTATGTTCAGTCTATGTGAATATGAGGGTAAAGTTCCCTCACCCTTCCAACCTCAATCCACTTGGCCTTGCTTGGATTCGTCCCTTTAAGACCAACTCCCAGATACTCCACATTTCCTCGTTTTGAAGTTCGCATTCTCTTGTCAAGGATGGTGTCTTCCTGTAGTTCTGTTAGATACTCTGGAGAAAAATCATCTATGGAAGGAATATGAACATGATCTCCTTGATCATCAATCAATGGAGGCTCATACAACTTCAAATTCTCAACATTAACAACTGCATACATCTGCATATAAGGAGGCAAATCTAAACGAAAAGCATTGTTACCAATCTTGTC
>SNQJ01S0034246.1:9629-64489 GCA_010110895.2 Picea sitchensis | reverse complement strand
TGCAGGTAATGCAAGCATATATGCAACTGGACCAATCATTTCTAGGATTTCAAATGGCCCACAAAATCTGGCTTCCAACTTGGAGTAACTTCCCAGCTTCAAGGAACTCCTGTTAGCTTTCACTTTCAGGAAAACATGATCACCCACTTTGAACTCTTTGTGGGTTCTGTTCTTATCAGCATAAATTTTTTGCCTGTCCTGGGCAACTTTCAAATTCTGCTTATTTTTTATCATTTGGTCCTCCATCTCCTTGAGAAACTCTGGCCCAGCTACTGCTCTATCAACTAGATTATCCCAGCTCACTGGAGTATTGCACTTTCTTCCATAAAGTGATTCAAATGGGCTCATCTTCAATGATGCATGATACCCATTGTTGTAGGCGAATTCTACCAAGTGCAGGAAGACTTCCCATCTTGATGGTTTGTCCATCACATACATTCTCAGTACATCTTCTATTACTCTGTTCACCCTCTCTATCTGTCCATCAGAGTCAGGATGATAAGCTATACTAAAGTTCATATTCATTCCAAATCCTTTGAATAATCCTTTCCAAAAATTTGAGGTGAATTTCGGGTCTCTGTCAGACACAATTGTTTTAGGAATTTCGTGCAATCGTGCCACTTCCTTTATGAAAATATCAGCAACATCTGCTTCCTTGTGAGTAGTTTTCAATGGAATAAAATGGGCATATTTTGTAAGCTTGTCCACCACCACCATGATTGAATCATGCAGCTTGCTTGTTCTGGGCAATCCTGTAATAAAATCCATTGTCACCACTTCCCACTTCCACTCAGGAATGGGTAAAGGTTGCAGCAACCCTGCTGGGTGCCTATGGTCAACTTTAACTTTCTGGCACTCCATACATCTGGCGATGTATTCAATGATCTCTCTCTTCATACCCGGCCAAAAGTAATGGCTCTTGACCGCTGCTACTATTTTCTGATATCCAGGGTGCCCTGCATAAGGCACATTATGCATCTCCTACAAAATCATTTGTTTCAAGCACTGGACATTGGGTACAAAAATTATGTTCTTGTACAACAATATTCCATCTGTTTCCAATTTATAAACTTCCATCTTTTGTGGAATCTTACCCTGCTGTAGCTTGGCTACCAATTCTCTGTACTATAGATCTACATTTGCAGCCCCCAGAATTCTGCTTTTAATATCAGTCTGATACATGTTAATGGTTGTAGCATGTAATTCATGCACCCTCCTGCTGAGTGCATCAACCACTTTATTCTCCTTTCCTTTGATATGCTTGATCTCAAAGTCGTACTCACACATAAATTCTAGCCACCTACTTTGTCTAGCATTTAAGGTTGGATGATCAAACAAATATTTTCGACTGTTGTGGTCTGTTCTCAATTCAAATCTCCTTCCCATGAGGTAATGTCTCCATTTACTTAGAGCGTGAATGATTGCTGCCAACTCCAAATCGTGAGTGGCATAATTCTTTTCCTGCTCTTTCAACTTCTTGGAATCATAACAGATTACAAATCCATTTTGACTGAGAACTCCTCCAAATCCTTCTTTACACGCATCTGTTCACACCATAAAATCCACATTTGGATCTTCAATTCTCAATATTAGAGCGTTGGTTAACAACTGCTTCAATCGCTGGAAACTTTTCTCACATTCTTTAGTCAACTGAAACTTTTCCTCCTTCGTTTGCAAGGAAGTGATAGGGTGAGCTATCTTTGAGAACCCTGCTATAAACCTTCTGTAATAGCCCGCTAGACCCATAAAGGATCTAAATTCCATCACATTCCTTGGCACTGACCATTCTCTTATGGCCTCAACCTTCTCACGATCCACGACGATCCCTTCTTCTGAAATAATGTGCCCCAAGTAATGGATCTGCCTTTGATAAAACGAGCATTTTCTCAGCTTGGCATACAACTGGTGTTCTCTCAACACTTTCAACACCATCCTTAGGTGTTCTTCATGCTCTTCCTCTGACTTGGAATACACCAAAATTTCATCCAGGAAGACGATGACAAACTTGTCTAGATAGTCCCTGAATACACCATTCATCAAGCACATAAAAACAACAGGTGTGTTCGACAGCCCAAATGGTACCACTGTGAACACGTAATGACCATGCCTTGTTCTAAAGGTGGTCTTTTTGATGTCTTCATCCTTTATTCTTACTTGGTGATATCCCGATCTGAGATCTATCTTCGAAAATATTTTCACACCTTTCAACTGATCGAAAATATCGTCGATCCTCGACAGAGGATACTTGTTCTTGACAATTACTTTGGTCAACTGTTTGAAATCAATACACAGGCTCAACGTCATGTCCTTATTCTTCACGAACAGGACCGGGGAAGCCCAAGGTAACACGCTTGGTCAAATGTACCCCTTCTTTATAAGTTCTTCAAGCTGCAATTGCAACTCTTTCAGCTCCGGTGTACTCATTCTATAAGGAGCTTTCGACACTGGAGCTGCTCTAGGTATCAAATTTATAGAGAAATCAATATCTCTCTTTGGAGGTAGTCTGGGTACCTCCTGAAATATGTATTAAAACTCTGTTAGTACCTCATGATCCTCAATACTTACCTTATCCTTAGGCATTTCCCCCACATGGGCTGCAAATAATTGACAACCTTTTCTGTAGCACTTCTTCAGCTGCATTGCTGAGATTTCTCTAACAGTAACAACTCTAGGAATGCCTTGGACTGTTTTTCGATTCCCCTCCTCATCCAGGCATGTAAATTCCTTGTTACGATAGTCCAGGAGGGCATGGTGCTAGTCCAACCAATCCATCCCAATTAAACAGTCATAAGACCCTAAGGACAAAATATTCAATTCAGCCTTCATGCTCAATCCCTTCATGTCCACCGGACAGGACTTAACTAACTCGATGACTTTCCTCTTGGTTCCTATAGCCAACTGCACTAACCAAGACTTTTCATGTTTGCTTCTTGATAAATGCAAACTTTCCACCACTCTAGGGTCTATATAACTATGGATAGCCCCTGAATGAATTAGAATAATAAATGGTTGGTTGTTAATCATACCTTCCACTTCAATCATATGTGACTGAAATTCAGCTTGCTTGTTGTCCAGGGTTGCATAGATCCTTGGCATTCTACTGCCGATGTCCTCCACTGTTTCAACTTGTTGAACATTATGGACAACTCTTGCTTTGCCATTTTTATGGGGACAATCTTTGTACTTGTGGTTCTCTTTACATCCCCAACACTGAATGGGCATCTGTCTCAGCCTTTGTTCTCCCACTTCAGCCATTCTCAGCTCTCTAAATGATGGATTTCCTTGAGGACTATTTATGAAAAAGGGAGGTTTGTTTCCCTTCTACCTTTGTTGTTTCTTAAACTTCTTCTGGTCATCCCAAGCCTTCCGAAAGGTAGGATTTTCTCTTTGTTGTTCATATAATCATTTCTATCTTCTTATTGTTTCTTCCATAGTCTTAGGATAATCATATTGAATCTTGTCACCAATGGGAGGTGGCAGTCCACTCAGATACTTATGAATCTTGATAGCCTCATCTTTGATAAATGGAACATACTTTAGTAATTCCAAAAACCTTCATTTGTATTCATCAATGGTCATGCTGCCAGCTTGAGTTCGAAGAACTCCTTCATCTTTCTGTCATAATATCTTTTAGTCAGGTATTTCCTCTTGAAATACCTCTTGAATTCCTTCCATGTGATATCTTTCTCTCTAACGTGCTGCACCTGGACAAGTTGATCCCACCACGTGGATGCTTTTCCTTTTAGTTGATACATCACAATTCTTCCTTCTGCATGAGAGGAATAATTATGCAGTTGGAAATATTTCTTTATGCCAAGCAACCAAGTTTCGACGTCTTCCTCCTTCTTATGTTCTCCATCAAATGTATGAGGCTTAATCTTATTCATCTGCCCTTTCAATTCATCCACTTCATATCTTCGGTGTTTTCTGGTAGGGGATGGGCTCGAACTACTGTGTGCTTCCTTACTGGAATGCTTTGGGGAGCGGCGACGATGTCTACTACCACTCCTCGATCTTCTTTTTATCTCAGGGGTCCTAAGAATCCTTGTTTTTCTTGTGTCACTCTCCTTTTCCAATTTCTTTTCTATTCTTTCCAGGCTCTTCAACATCCTTAAGTTGAATTCACCCTGCTGATCCCTTACCCTCATGAGATTTTGACTATTGGCTCGGCGAGCCTGGGCATATTTTTGCAATCTTTCAATGATTTTCATCACATGACCTTCCTTATCCAATTCTCTTCTGTGCCCATTGGAGTTCGATCCTTCGACTCCCAAGTTGACATCCCTTCCTTCTCTTTCATTCTTTGAATTGGAGGCAATCAACACCTCTTCCATTTCTATACTCGACGTTGATTCGCGGTTGTCCTGACACTCGTCGAACTCTTCACACACACAACATGTAGTCCACCAAAGTTTTTCAGGCCTTAAACCCTTAATAAAACTACAATATTCATAAACCAATGCGAATAAGAAAACGCTTCAACTTCACAAATTTTTCGAGTTTTGCTCGGCTCTGTAATTTTTGGGTGGAAGCTCCCTCTTTCTCCCTACCCTCGTAAGAAAAGGTTGTGTCCAACTGCTAGACTACTAGGTGCTACTCAGGCTTTCGACCTTCGAAGAGTTTAAGCCACACACATCTATCTCCCGTAGTTTTGATTTACTGAATTCGTGCAAATTGGGTGGATCGATGGCCCACGTTTACCCAACATCCAATGGTTAAAATCTGCTACGGTTCTTCCATCTTCGAAGATTTCAGGACTTAGGGACTTTTGGTTTCAGGATTTTGGTCCTTGAGGATCTCATACTCGCTTCCCTCTCCAACCCCCGACTTCCGAAAATTCGATTTCCTTACCCTTCGGGCCCACAACACAGTTGTCACCCACCAAGGTAGTGAGACGTGGTGTCCTTAAGAAGGTCCACCTATCAACCATGTGTCCCCCACCTAAAGGATGTGCTACATTTTCGTACGAGCCCTCAACGCTCAACACTTCGCGACTTCTCAGTCGAAAGGAAATTCTTTCAACCCCCGAACCCCCGATACGCGATACCCTGCGAAGGTTCTGATTCAATGGTTCTCCTGTGGCTTGGATCCAACAGTCTGGATCTCCTTCCCTGCTCCTCGCAACTCGAAACTTCGTGAAACCAAGAATTTGGTCTGCCCTCCAAACTCACGAACCCCGAATTCACAAAATGATCCAACGACGTGGGTTGAAACGAGATCAACGACTCATATTGACCACGATCAACAGTTCATGTTGATTCTTGATATTAGGGTGGTGAGTTCATCCAACTCCTAACCACCTTACAGCTCCACTGGATCCTATGGTCCTTGCAATTTTGCGAGCTCTCCATGGAGAATTATGACCGCCCGATTCACTCCTCAATGACTTATGCCTGACGACTGAGTGTTCTCCCTCCTAAACTTAATTTCTATGCAATGGTTTTGATCTCCGTCTCCCTTTGAACACTTCAAAGGTGTTATCCATCTTGAGCTTTGTAACAAGGTCAAGTAATCCATTGACACTCATAAGAATTCTGAGGTCTAAAATTAGTCCTCCAGACACAATTTCTTCTCAAAAACTCAGTCCAAAGACTGCTTGTCTGACCCATCCAGGCTCAATGTTGAAACTAGGCTTTGATACCAAACTGTAACGCTACCCTCGACCTTAATCCCACTGTCTGGGAAAAACGCTACTGTGCGGAACAACATCATTCTCATACTTAATTAATAACATGCATTTAAGTCATATTTAACAGATTTAACTCAGAGTAAGCACAAGATTACTGCTAACATAAATAATCCCTGGCATTAACAATAATTCATATGCACAACAGAATACATGATACAAATAAGCATCACAGACATGCATATACTTATAAATTAAGTAAAAAATTAACACTTATCTTTTATTACTGGCGTAATTCCACCAACCACGTGCATGCCTTCCATGAACCTCCCAGCCTTAGACGACACTACTCATCACTCTCAGCAGTGGGTCACCCCCGAGCTGGGACTAAGCTCCACCCAAGGCAAGGAATCCTAGTCTAGGTTGAGGTTACATGAAAAAATGCACAGAATAACCGGAAGGATTCTTCCCAGGATGCCTTCTTATGCCCACTAATAATAGAATCTCATTCCCCACATGCCTGTTCTTCCCTGGAGTATACACCTTCAAAAGTGCAGTCCATCGGTGCTTCACCTCCCTCTCTGGGCCTCGGCAACAGGCGAGATCGGGAATTCTCAGAGCTCTGAAGCTGGTGCTGGACTCTCTCTAGGAGAAAACCACTTCCCGAGAAACTCTCTCACCTGGAGGAAGTTGCTCACAGGCTGAACAACCTACTTCTTCGACCACGGGCCTGACAACACACTTCTTCAGCACACCCTTTGACTCAATTCCAATCGGGTGAGGGAAACTACAACAATATCAAGCACTCAGTTGACACCAGGATGACGACCATAACAGAAAATGGTTATGGTCTCACAAATGGCAATGACCAGATGCTAAAACATAGCACGCTTAGGGGATTATCCAGGTGTCGGGTTCTACAGAAGACACAATTTGTCTCACAGTTTTCGGTTACAGGATGCGTGAAAGGAAGTTATGCAGATGTCGAGGATGGAGGCCAAACGTAGAGACCAGACAGGAATACACCAGACAATCACAGAGGTCTCATGGTTTCGGTTTTCAGTGTTGTGTGTGATATGCCAAGCTCAGATGCAGAGGTCACACCATTTAGACAACGAACGCCATAATGGAGAACAAACCCTCATCATGGCTCAACTCAATAGTTTTAATTACATGCGCTTGGGTTGATACTTGTCACCCATGAAGCTCGATCCTTCCCATTTGGAAGTCACTCATCCTTCCAAAGAACTTAGGATAAAACATCACATTTCACATGGCTTTTGGAATAATATTAAAATATTATTCCCAAGGACTGNCTTTGGAAGGATGAGTGACTTCCAAAGAACTTAGGATAAAACATCACATTTCACATGGCTTTTGGAATAATATTAAAATATTATTCCCAAGGACTTAAGCCCCTAGGCTCAACACTTAGCCTCTCTTTCTAACCTTCCATCCCCCAATCCCTTACCCACTCTGTGGAAGCTTAGTCCCCCATCACTCATTCATCGTGGTTGGTCTGCACACAGCGGTATTTATATTTTTATTAATGTTCTACATGATTACATATACAAAATAAGGTTCCCGACCTTAACACTTAGGCTCTCCGGCCTAATAACACATAAGCCCACCAACTTATATAAACTTGGCTCACCAGCCTATAAAACATAATTAAAATTCATAATTCAAGCTTTACACTTCATAGACATGATTTACAACAGGGATCGGCCTTAGGGACATTACAATGAGTCACACATAAGATGTACACAGAGACATATTTTCATGAGGAAACCCATAAAGGGAGAAAACCTGTTCTTCTTAGAATGATAGGTAGTCTTTTAAGTTCTATACATCATCTATGTTTGAGCACCAGCTCAAAGTGAGGATACTACCTTTGTTTTACAAGATCCAACTTGTTGAGAGCGCCAACTCTCTGGTTTTTCTAGCACCCACTAGAAGGAAGCATCAACTCCCTAAATGTTCCAGCACCAACCGGACTTATACAAGCACCAACTTGCATACACAAAACTCCGTGTTTTCCTAGGCACCACCCTGGCACCCTATTTTTTAGCCACAACTAGATGGAAGATACAAATTCCAATATTCAATCACCAACTTGAATATCAGAGGACCACATTCCTCCCTAGCACCACGCTACCTCCCTAGTTAAGAATAAATGATTGAATAACATACAATACAAGTGTCTCACTTCTCACCCCTTCTTCTCTGTTCTGCAATTCTTCTCTGCTTCTATCTGTTCTGCAATTCTTCTCTTCTTCAAACTATCTTGCAATTCTGCTCTTGCTTCTATGTTTTTAGCATCTATTTCACATTTCTGAGTTTCTACCTTTCTTACAGTTCAACTCTTTTTTCACTCATAACAGCTCACTCTGCACAGTCATAGCATATCCATTTTTATGCTCACTCCCTCTTCAATTACACCTCGAATCTCCTAGGGAAAAAATGCCTCAACAATTGAATCACCAACCATTCAAGAATCATGATCCATTTCAGCTAACTGAATCGTAATTGAACAGTTAATGATGAAGAGCAACAATAGCCCTTCGATCAACTTTCCAAGTATCCAACACCGTTGGATTACAAGCGCAGGGTATCGCGTTGATTTCGCGATTTCACATTTCAGTATTCTTGTGATGGGATTTCTTGACACTCTATGTAATGACCTCCGAAACTCCAAAAAGAAAAGAGCTTAGCTGGACTAGTTGCTTCCCATCTCGTGAGCATCGCCAGTGACCTGGCGCTTATCCACAAATCACTTCGTGATCGCAACTTTGGGACTCTTGTGATGAAGAGTCTCGACTCTTTATGTCACGATCGTCGAAATGGAGCTTCGCTAGACTGGCTCCTTACCTTCTCGTGACCATTGACGATGACCAGGCGGTTATCCACAAAGTGTGCTTCGCGATTCACAACTTTTGTCATGAGTCTCCTTGACTCCTCCAACTCCCGGTATATGAAACTCCGAAATGGACCCAGATCAATGATCCACACTCTTCCTTTGATCGACAACTCAGATCAAGTCACAGTTTTGCATATCACGAGTTTCCACACCATGCTCCGTTGACTCTGAAAATGTGCAGGTCAGCGAAATTCCAATCGCTCGCCACATGTCTTCCTCGACGATAGACGATCCTCCTACTTTTGGGACTTTGTAAGACCGCGTCATATTGTACTTAAATATCGTGCTCCTTCTTCTGGATCCAACGATGGTCGGTCCTCGCACTAAGATCCAACATCTGATATTTGTTCTCCTCTTTTGCACGTTCCTCCTATTTGTATTCATATTTGACAGTCATCGGGAATTCTGAGTGGGTGATCCAACGATCATTGTTGATCTTCACTATTAATATTGCCATGCCATCATCATTGCGCTGCTGATTGTGCTGATCTCTCCATCAATTATTTGCACTGCTGATCATGCTGATCTTGCCATCAATGACAAGCATGCTTCTTGCATCTTCTGTCTGTAAATATGCTAACATATCCCACCTATTAGATCATATGCACATATAAAAAAATGTCCCAGATTCTATATTTTGATATATATCAGGAAACGAGAAGGACACCTTGTCTTCGAGGAGAGATATTTCTCTTTCTCATACCAAAATTGATACAAGACATTTGTGGCCAAACATGGAAAATAAAACATATGCAGAAGCTCCATGGATTTTGAAAAAAAGAGAGCTAGACCAACTAAAAAATGTCATCCATTCAATAAGGACATCTACTGGTTATGGATCATCATTGTATAAAGCTTTTACATTTGATGGACATATCAGAAGATTTAAAACACATGATTTTCATAATTTTATGAAGGTATTATATATCATCATTTAGTTTTTACTGGTAACATTGATTAAATACTAAATATATTTTGATATTTTGTTGTGTGAGAAAAATTAATAATGACCTTTGAAAAATGTGTTTAACAGAATATCATGCCATTGGAAATTAGGGTGGATTCATGTGTTACCATTGACTTAAGGAATGACATAAGTCAATTGTCAACATTTACAAGTTATGTGATATGAAATGTTCATGTGTTAGAGACATAGAGATATTATATTCCATTTTAATTTTTCACTAAAGGTTCATACTAATTTACTATTCTTATATTAGGTGGGTGACCTCCAAGGATATCCAAAAATGTGAAGTACCAAAATGGAAGAAGGAAATTGCAAGAATTGTATGTGTATTTGAGAAGGACCTCCCTACAAGTTTCATGGACTTACAAGTCCATTTACTTATACACTTAGTCGATGACATTGAATTAACGGGTGTCATATCAATGAGGTGGATGTTTTTCTTTGAGAGGTATATGAAAAATCTAAAAATATATGTTCGACAAAAGGCACATACAAAGGGTTTTATGGATGAAGGGTATGTACTGAATGAAACATTTTTCTTCCTATGTGAATTCCTTGGTAAGGATTTTGAAGGTGGGCCATGCTTATGGGGTGAAGAACGAGCATAATATATTATTGATGGAGAAAAACCACAATCTAATGGCGTTCAAGTAGAAATTAGTAAGTAAATTCATTATCATCGTGGTTGTTTTCCTGGAAATCATTATATTTCTTTGTAATTTATTTGTCAAATTAACAACATAACATTTGGAGTTTGAAATAAACATGTTGATATGTAATAAGTGTAGACGAAAGTGATATACTCAACAAGTTCATTCTGTACCGCATGGATTTTATGAACAAATTGATTGATTTGTATGATAAAGAGAGAGAAGAAGTGTTAGAAACAAGGAGACAATTTAAGAGATCCAATCCAAGGAATACTCCAATTCCCACTGATCTACATGGGGAATGGAGCAAATATTGCACACTAGAATGGGTTACTGAACAAATTCAAAATCCAATAGAAGATACATGTATAGATTCAAAAATAATAGAAGATGAAACTAACATGTGTAGAGGATGTGAAATAAAGGTACAGTTGGAATTTTACAAAATGTTGTTTCCTTACAGTTTTGACACTATTAACTATTTTAATATTCGTCATTATATTTGTTTTCCCTAAAATAAATGGTCTTTCACAATTGAGGAAATATCCTACAATGTGGGCATATGGACAACATTATTGTGTAGAAAGTGTATATGTAAAGAGACGATCCTTTGATTGTGGCATCATGGTTGATTTGAAGAAATCCACTTGAGCAAGATCAAAATATACAAATATTATTGAAGGTAATCTACAATATGTTGGGAAAATACAAGAAATTATTGAGTTGGATTACAGTTCTTTTAAATGTTGTAATTTTAAGTGTAGATGGTATGAATAATTTGAGAGGACACAAAGACGTGATACCCATAATGGATTGTTTACTATAGATTCCTTGAGGTTCCTACCAGAGGATAAGGAGCCTTATGTTCTACCAATTCATTGTGAGCAGGTATTTCTTTAACTCAAATAAGAAGCGACAATGATCATTAATCTATTAATTCATAGTTTATTGCGATAATATATATGTGTTTATTAATCAATACAATTATTATAAGATATGTCTAATATATGTATGTCATTCATGTGCATGTATTTTTCTATGAAGATATTTTGGACCCGAAATGGATATTTTTTATACATTATGATCCAAAATTAAGTCATGTATTTGATGATGCATTAGTGGATATTGAGAAACACAATGATGGCCAACAAAATGAGAGAGAGGCATTAGAGAACATCGAAGAAATTGAAATCCATGATGATGTTGAAGATGGTTATGTTCAGGAAAAAGAAGACAACAATCCAGAGTTATATGATGTTATGGAAGACAACAATATGGATGGTATAAAAAATGATGATCCAATACATCTGGTAAAAATATAAATGGTCTAAAGTCAAATTTCAATTATGATTAAGGTGATGCGGGTCAAGATGAGGATGATGATAATATCAAATACTTGAAAGAACATATGAACATTGATAATGATACACTGGATGACATTGTTGCAGACAATAATATTAATAACCAAGACTTCTAAATTTTCAGAATTATTTGTAATCCATGTTTTAAAAATGTTGATTCTTATGGCCCAAACTTTGAAATGCTTCAATATTATTTGTGTTGATACAAATTACCTATTGCAATATCCTTAAAGTGTTCAATATTTGCTATGAATTGTTGGCAAAAAAATTTAGGATTACTTGGTTAAGAGTTAGCATGGTTCGTGGTCATTTATTGGTTGATAATGGTTTAGAGGTGTTGTGAGGTTATTGGTTAGACTCTGACTGAACTAGGATGAAGAACCTATTCAAGGACTATACATTAAATATGCAATTGCTAAAAAATATAATTACATATATCGTATATGTAAAACAATGTAAATTCAAACCATTAGGCTAAATGTATCCAAAATTTGTTCATTAATTTTATTTTAAAACAAATTGAAATATTTCACTAAGCCTAAGCCTAAGACCTTAATCTTTATACCATCTAACCCCTAACCCCTAACCCATTGAAACATGGATGATCTCGAAGATTATGTGAGGAACTTAGACATCCTTGAGTCTTGAAACCCTCCCATACCATCAAGGCATGTGTCTAGTATAACCATGTCAAATTTCAACACATAGATGCACAATTTGGAGAAATTTCAACGTTGGCCTCATTCACTGCTAACCATGGAGGGTCGATGGATGTCATTAAGCCATTCAACTGATATAATCCCTAACCCATTAACCATTAAACCACTTGCATGTTGGACCCTATAAAATTATTTTGGGATGTCTCAACTTAATAGAATCATGGTTTAATCATCTCGAAGAATGCCACAAGAAAAATAAAAATACATGGAAATTGACATCTTCATGAGGTTTCACTGTAAATATGGGTGTGTCGGGTTTGATGTTTGTTGGCATGGATGGAAAATTTTGGTCATGATGAATATGATGATAATGATGATGGAAATGAAAACCATGATGATAGTGATGATGAAGAGAATGATGTCCTTGAGTCTTAAAACCACCCCATACCGTCAAGGCATGCGCCTAGTCTAAACATGTAAAATTTCAACACATACAATCACATCTTGAAGAAATTTTAACATTTCCCCCATTCACTGCTCATTGTGCGGGGTCGTTGGATGAAATTGGTGATGGGCATGTTGGAAGTTCCAATACATTTAATGAGAGTTCTGAAAAATGTTATATGGAAGGGAATGACGAATGATGACAATGCGATCGATGTGCATGATGAACATTGATGAAAATGTGGACGATATTGAATGTTATGTGGGGAAATCATACATAATTGAGTCTTGAAACCCTCCCATACCTTCAAGGCATGTGTCTAGTCTAACCATGTCAACCTTTTATGCATATAATCACATTTTGAAGAAATTTCAACATTGGCCCCATTCACTGCTCACTATGCAGGGTCGATGGATGACATTGTTGAAGGACATGTTGGAAGTTCCAAGACATTTCAAGATATTTCCGACAAATATTATATAGAAGGGAATGAGGAATGATATCAAAGGTTATTTGGGGACATCAAACATATTTGAGTCTTGAAACCCTCCCATATCATTAAGGCATGTGTCTAGTATAACCATGTCAAATTTTGACGCATACAAGAAAAAATTGAAGAAATTTCAATGTTGGCCCCATTCACTGCTCACTGTGCAGGGTCGGTGGAAGACATTTGTGATGGGTTTATTGGAAGTTCCATGAAATTTCAAGAGAGTTCCGACAAATATTCTAAAAATGGCAATGTCGAATGATGACAATGATACATCCATGATGAACATTGATGCAAACATATTGGATGATCTCAAAGATTATATGGGGACATCAAAACATCCTTGAGTCTTGAAACCATCCCATACAATCAAGGCATGTGTATAGTCTAACCACATCAAATGTCAACGCATACAAACATAGTTTGAATAAATTTCAATGTTTTCCCCATTCACTGCTCATTATGCAGGTTTGGTGGATGACATTTGTGATGGGTGTATTGGAAGTTCCATGACATTTCAAGAGAGTTGTGACAAATATTCCACAATTGGAAATGACGAATGATGACACTGATACATCCATGATGAACGTTGATGAACATGTGGATGATCTCAAAGATTATGTGGGGACATCAGACATCCTTGAGTCTTGAAACCCTCCCATAACGTCAAGGTATGTGTCTAGTATAACTACATCAAATTTCGACACATACATGCACAATTTGAAGAAATTTCAACGTTGGCCCCATTCACTACTCATTGTGTGCAGTTAGTGGATGACATTTGTGATGGGTGTATTGGAAGTTCCATGAAATTTCAAGAGGGTTCTGACAAAGATTCTATAGATGGAAATGAAAAATGATGAAAATGAGACATGCATGATGAACATTTATGCAAACATGTACGATCTCAAAGATTATGTGGGGACATCATAAATCCTTGAGTCTTGAAACCCTCCCAAACTGTCAAGGCATGTGTTTAGTCTAACCATGTCAAATTTCGATGAATACAGTCACAGTTTGAATAAATTTCAATGTTGGCCCCATTCACTGCTCATTGTGCGGGGTCGGTGGAATACATTTGTGATGGGTCTATTAGAATTTCTATGACATTTCAAGAGAGTTCCAACAACGATTCTATATAAGGGAATGAGGAATTATGGCAATGAGACGTGCATGATGAACATCGATGAAAACATCAACGATCTCAAATATTATGTGGGAACATAATACATCCTTGAGTCTTGAAACCCACCCATACCGTCAATGCATGTGTCTAGTCTAAGCATGTCAAATTTCGATGCATACAAACAGATATTGAAGAAATTTCAATGTTGGCCCCATTCACTGCTCACTATGCAGGTTCAGTGGATGACATTTGTGATTGGTGTATCGGAAGTTCCATGACATTTCAAGAGACTTCCAACAAAGATTCTATAGATGGAAATGATGAATGATGACAATGAGATGTCCATTATGAATGTTGATGCAAACATGGACAATATCAAATATTATGTGTGTACATCATACATCCTTGAGTCTTGAAACCCTCCCATAACGTCAAGGCATGTGTCTATTCTAACCATGTCAAATTTCGATGCATATAGGCACATATTGAAGAAATGTCAACGTTGGCCCCATTCACTACTCCCTGTGCGGAGTCAATGGAAGAAATTTGCGATGGGTGTATTGGAAGTTCCATGACATTTCAAGAGAGTTCTGACAAATATTATACATATGGAAATGACGGATGATGACAATGAGATGTGGACGATCTCAAATATTATGTCTAGGGTCGATCGATGTCATTAAGCCCTTGACCATATATAATCCCTAAGCAATTAACCATTAAAATACCTAACCCGTAAGCCCCAAATCCCTTATCCCTTGACCCTTAATCCCTTAAAATGTAACCCCTAATCCTGTAACACTTAATCCATATACCCCAAATCCATAAATCCCCTAATCCCTAAAGCCCGTATCCACCTAACCCCCAAAAACTCAACAAATTAGTTATTTAGGCACAATAGGCATTAAAATTGGAAGCCAAAATAGAAGCTAAAAAGGAAGCTAAGTTGGATGCAAACCAGGAAGCTAAAATAGAAGCTAAATTAGAAGTTAAACTGGAAGCTAAACTAGAAGCTAAACTGGAAGCTAAACTTGGCGCTAACTTGGGCACTAAATAGGGCACTATAGTGGGTGCTAAATTAGGTGCTAAGTTAGGTACAAAATTAGGTGCTATTATCACCAACTTTGGCTTCTCAGAAAAAATCTCGCCCAAAATAACGCCATCCTGATAAATAGTGTCGACTTTAGCAAAAAGTGGAGAAAAATACATTAAAACAACCAGTGGAAGCAAAAAAGGGAGCTAAAAAGGAAGGTAATCACAGGGATTTGTTGTAGTGAATATTTTTGTCAGTGTTCATTGAATCAATCACTAACTCGAGAAAGAATTCTACATTTCCAAGTCCTTAGAATAGGCCTTTCTACACAGTGAACATTGAAAAACATCAATGTTAAGGGGGAACATTAAATTTCACATTAAATTACATTCAATAATCTCTAAAAACAAAATCATGAAATGGATAATAGGAATACCTTAATGAGCTCCTCTTGGTTTTGAGAATAATTTATTCTCTACTAAACAGGGCCAACCACGTGAAGGTGGAAGATCATTTGGCCCCTACCTTCCCTCACATCACTTTCAATTCCCCATACCCAATCATGCATATTAATTTAAACAAAAATTGTACAACTAATAATTTATAATAATAAATTTTGTCCTCAAAATATTTACAATCAATGCCTTTTCAGTTTCTTCCTTTTAATATAATTCTTCAGTACTAAATCATCACTACTAACATCGTCTTCAACCACTTCAGCTATTGGACCCTCTTCTATTCGTGTTGCATGACTATGCTTCGTCTCTACTATTGCACTACTTCTAGTAATATGATGTACTATTGGATGTTGCTGCACTACAAAGGTATCCACTAGAACAACAAAAAGTGTTAAAAGTACATGGCTAGTTATTATTATTCATATTAGTCTTTCATTAATACAAATATCATGACTCTGTTTTTTACCTAGAGGAGTGATTGACACCATTGGTTGGGTGTTGGCCCTTGGTTAGGTAAGGAAGTGAAGATTAAGGAAGAAAGGTGAAGTACGAACTGTGTGGAAGACACATAAACCGAGGAAGGGTCAAAGTAGGAAAAGAAGCAGAAAAGAAGGAGAAAAGAAAGGAAAAGCTAGTTGTTGGAAGAGAATACCAAGGAAGATAAAGCAGTAATAAAGATGGATTGTGGACAACTCAACAAGTGGAAAAAGATATCAACGAGTGATTTGGATCACCTCACGGAAAAGTAGGAAGGATAGGCTAGTGAAGCCATGAAAACGCGGGTCAAGTGGACCTAGGGTTTTGGATCTAGGGTTTTGACACCTATACTTTTGCCATGTAATGTATAAATAAAGGTCTAAGAAGACCTGGGAAGGGTTCGTTGATACTATGGTTGTTGTTTTTCATTGGTTGATTACTGTTGTTGAGAGTAATATTGAGTATGTATTGTAAGATCATCAGCTGGGTGCGCAGGGAGGGGAGAGAAAGAGAAGGAGAGAAGGAGATTTGCAGCTAAGTGCGCAAATAGAACTGTATGTTTCCATTTAATATATCAAGAAACACAGTTATGTGGACGTAGACCTAGGGAGAGGGTGAACCACATATATCTTGTTGTTCTGTGTGATTGATGTTGTGTTATTTTTTATCTGTTATACTGTTGTTGCATTGTTGTGATTAGATAAGAGATATAACTTCACGAAGAAATCCTAAAATTGATAAATCATAGCTAGGTTATCTGTGTTGTTATTCTGGATTCACTTTGCATTTCCTCTGGTTGTAGACACCTGTGTCCTGCAACCCCCCTATTGCTACTTCGGGTGAGACTTCATTTGCTCCGCAGGTGTTTCTGAAAGGGCCAGTAGTTAGGGTTTGTTGGTGCACTTTTAAAGTTGAACCCTGGGTTTTCCACTACGCCAACAAGTGGTTCCATTATCGAGACCATAATCTTCTTAAGGGAATGTCAAGGTGGTTTCCATCGAAGATAGAGATTCATAAGTGGATAGAAGAACAAGAGAGCAGCTTCACCGAAGCTCATAACAAGAACCCTAGAATTAGTACAGAGGATTGGTTGGGAAGGTATATCTTTACTGATATACATAGGATTTTCTTTGGAGGAGTTCATAACGAAATATACGAGTGGTTAGCCAGATTAGCAGATACCTAGTTTGAAATTAGATCTAGACCACATGTTGTTTGGACTTCAGCGCTGATCAAGAATGTTAAGAGAGTGTATAACGTCGTGTCAAGAGAAGTAGATCACTGTTTTGATATCACTATTGGAGGGTACATTACCGAGTTTTCTATTGACAGAGTAGAGTCATACAACCAAGCAGAGAGATATTTCTTTAAGGGACCTAGAGGAAAAGTTTTACACTTTTTGAAGTTGAAGATCAAGATGCTATTGCATGAGAAGAACATATTGAATATACAATAATCGGTTGGAATGAAAAGCTAATTTTCAAAAACTCAGATAGTGACAATGACACAGAGGTTGGACACACACGTAGTGGGAGAGCCTTCATAGAGGTTCCTCTGGTGAACCTATTTGAGCAGATTCACGAGCCATTAGCATAGGATGAAGGGTTCTACATTGGATAAGAAGAAGAACTATTGAACGAGGAATATTCAGAGTTTGCTAGGGCAGAGGAAGTGAAGACTGAATAACCTCATCGAGAAGAATCAGGAACTTCAGGGACTGGGCCTACTATTGAAGTAAGTAATACTACTCCTCCTGTTGTTTTAGAAACATTAAGTAACTAGAGTAGTCATTCAGAGCACTCAAATAAATGCTACCAAAAATTCAATACATACTCAGTCAATAAACCTAGGAATATCTATGGCAGATGAAATGAGGCTACCTATCTTTAGAGGAGATGGATCTGAAGATCCTAATTAGCATTGGTTCTTATGTGAAGCTGTCTGGAATATTAAGCAAGTCAATGACTAAGTTGTTAACAGAGATCAGTTTAGTACTACCTTGAGATACCACGCACTGAGCTGGTATATGAAGTTTGTTAAAGGAACTGTACAACCTATACCACTAAACAATATGAATATTGCGTTCAGTGAAAAATTCAAGAAACCCAAGTCAGAGTCGCAGTGCATTGCATAACTAAAATAAATCAAGCATAGAGTAGCTAAACCTGTTTGGGAGTTTGATCAAAGGTTTAAGACTCTGACAAGTCATTTGAGTTTTCATATCCCAGACGCACAGAATAAAGAATGGTTCATTTCTTCCCTCATACCACACATTAGATTTCCTCTGATGCAACAGAAGGTTGCTTCGCAGGCTGAGTCACTAGAGATCGCCATGAAACTAGAATCATCCCCTGTGGGAGAATCCAGTTAAGGTATGAGTCAAATTTTGTGTCAGTTAACTGGATTATCTCTACAGGTTGAAGACATGAAGAAGGGCAAGGGAAAAGATAAAAGAGAACAATTTTGGTGTATCAGATGTAAGTCAGAGGGCCATGAAAAAGAGCACTGCCCCCTATTTAATGAATACTTGGCCTTTGGAGCCCCTAGTCCCTTGAAGCAAGACACCTTACCCTGGTGTGAGGTATCTAGAATTAGACATTGCCCTGGTGAATGTTATTACATGAAAAAATATGTCCAGACACCTACCAATATTTAATGCACATTCTGTAAATCTGTGGGGCATGATGAGAAGGACTATAGGGATTATGACCTCTTGCATGAAAGGTCAAGGGATACATATAGGATTCAAGGAGAATTACAACAAGAAGGAAACACTGCACAGTTTAATTCCCCAGGAAGAGGAAACTTCAACCCTCACAGTGGATTCAGAGGAAGAGGAAGAGGAGGAGGCATGGGTTGAGGTCGAGGTCACATCATTTGTTATAACTACGCCTAGCCAGGTCACTTGGCAAGGGACTGTTAGAACCATTGTACCACTTGCAGCTACTGCAACTCATTTGAACATGTTATTGAAGAGGGCCCAGTATTGTTGGAAAAAATTCCGGAAAGATAGGGTGGAGAACAACAAGTGAAACTAATATTAGAGGAACCTCGCGAAGAGGATCCCAATGTATTTGTTATCACTAGAGGAGGCACTGCTATAGGATAAGACAGTGTGACTCCAAAAAATACTACAAAGGGATTAGGGATCAAAAGGGATGCAGAGAAGACACAATTGTTTGATCCAAGGAAGGAAAAGAAGACGTTTGAAGAGGCAAGAAGAGAATTTGGAAGAGAACAGGCTTCTTCATCTAGGGCACAACCAGAAGTGAGAGAATGTGGAATGCCTATGGAATTCGATCTATTTTCCTTGCCCGGAGATGGAAAAGAGGTAAGCAAGCTTAAGGATTTCTTATATACTTGCATTAATTTGATTAAAGATGAAAGAGTTGTGCAAGAACTGCAACACTTGATCAAATAGTATGAGATAGGAAGGGTAGATCCTCTGCTGAATAAAGAAGTACATAAAGTATCTAGAAAGAGAAGGTCAAACAAGGAACTACACCTTAATGCTTATATTTGAGACTATGACATAGATTATGTGGTCCTCGACTTGGGATCAAAAGTCAATGTTATGACAAAGCAGACCTGGGTACTAATGGGAAAACCTAAGTTGATTTACTCTCCTATCAGGCCCAGGATGGCTAATCAGCAGGCAATAAGTCCCTTTGGAAGACTGGATCATGTCCATGTGGACATCGACGAGGTAAGGACATTTGCAGACTTTGAAGTGATTGATATAGTTGATGATAGTCGTCCTTATCCTGCGTTGTTGGGAATTGATTGGGCTTTCAACAATTCGACTGTTGTTGACTTAAAGAAAAGAAGAATGACATTTGAAGGTGATGGCCTTAGGGTCATTGCACCTCTTGATCCTGATGAAGGTCGCAGATACACATAACCTATCAGAGAAGAAGACTGTGTTTATGAAATAGAGAATATATATTAATTGACAACAATACAACAAGATTACATTAATACTACAACATATGTAAATTAAAGTTGGCGAAGCAAAAGTGCATGCTCATCAAATTCAGAAGAAGCATTGGAGAACTGGCAAAACATAATGTATGAATTTTCTACGCAGAGGTGTGCAAGATTGACTGGGGAAGTTCGCTGGATTGGCACATAAGTAAGTAATTTGCCCACATTTGATGGTTTAAATCATTTAGAAACATTCTTATTGGAATTTGAAGAAATTGTACTAGTACAACAAAGGTTGTTGGCACTGGATGAAGCCTTGAAAGAAATGACAACAATATGGTGGGGAACACATAGGAAGAACATCACAGAGTGGGTACAATGTTGCACTTTGATGACAGTGCGCTTTTCATATCAAGTCGCAGGGTGTGAAGTTCTATATACAGGTCAGAGTTGTCCGAAGGCCCATGTGCGAAGTTGTGAGGAAGCCTGGAGTAGAATTCCTAAAGAACAATGGGTGCATAAGTTCATTAACACTTTGGATACTACGCCTATCAACTGGTATCTTCAAGCAGAACTACACCTCACCACTTTAGATTGGTACGGTATGACCCAAAATGTTATAGCTACATTTTTATTTGAAATTTAGTACCCCACAATAGATCAGGCTTTACAGGTTGTAAGATAGAAAGTCTTTGAGGAGACACCTAACCTCCCTTTGGAACAAGGAGGAGATGAATGGACTGCACCTCGTCAGAAATTACAAGGTTGTTACAATATTAATGCTGATGAGGATGATGATCCTAGAAATGTGAACATCACAGAAACTAAAGGACAAAGAGACATAGAAGGGCCAGGGATTGAACTACCTTTCATTGGACAACCAATTAAAATCAAGAAAGTTAATATTGGAACAGAGAAAGCACCTAAGTTGGAAAATGTTGGAGATTATTGGGATGATGCCACTGTTGATAAGATTACAGAGTTACTACATGAATACCAAGACTTGTTTCCAACCAAGTTCACAGACATGAAGGGCATTAAAGGACCCGTGGGAGAAATGAAGATCCCTTTAAAACTAGATGCAAGGCCAGTCAAGCAGAGACCCTACAGACTGAATCCCAAGCATAAGCATAAAGTTAGGATTGAATTAGACAGAATGTTGGAAGCATGAATTATAGAACATGTTGAAGAGTCAGAATGGATCAGCCCTATGGTGGTTGAGGATAAGAAGTCATGAGAGATCAGAATCTGTGTAGATTTAAGGAAACTGAATGATTCATGTTTACATGATCCATTCCCTACACCGTTTACTGATGAAGTTTTAGATAATGTAGGAGGACAGGAATTTTGCTCCTTCACAGATGGATTTTTAGGTTATCACCAGATCATGATTGCTAAGGATGATAGACATAAGACCAAATTTGCAACAGAATGGGGGTCATTCCAGTACACTGTGATACCTTTCAGATTGAAGAATGCACCAACCATATTTTCTAGGGTGGTGGTCGAAGAATTCAAGGAATTTTTACAAAAATTTCTAGAAGCACATTTGATGATTAGACTATTTTTAGCTTATTGAAAAATCGTATTGAATGTTTGAGGCTAATGTTGGATAAGTGCAGGCAATGTTAGATTTCCCTCAACCTAAAGAAGTGCATTTTTCTTTCACCTTTTGGAGTATTTCTAGGACACATTGTATGTAAGTAGGGGCTATTGGTAGATCCTTCCAAGATTGCCATCAATGTTGATCTACCTCCCCCTACTTCAGTTAGGCAACTGTGCATTGCACTGGGACATACTGGATACTACATAAAGTTTATCAAGGGCTATGCACATATAATAAAATCCATGGAAAATATTTTAAATAAATATCGTAAGTTTCAATGGTTAGAGGAATGCCAGCAGGGCTTCGACACACTAAAGAAAAAAATGGTTACTGCGCCTATTCTGGTTTTCCCAGATTGGAGTAAAGAATTCCACATCCATGTCGATGCTTCATCCATTTCATTAGGAGAAGTGTTAGCACAACCAGGAGCAGGAGACATTGACCACCCTATATCCTTTGCTAGCAGGAAGCTCTCTACAACTGAGATAAATTACACTACCACTGAAAGAGAAGGTTTAGCCATGGTATACGCACTGCAGAAGTATAGACACTACTTATTGGGAGGACATTTTAAGATGTTCATTGATCACTCCACATTGAAATACTTAGTCAACAAGCCAGTGTTGGGGGAAGAATATGCATATGGCTACTATTATTCCAGGAATATGATTTTGAGATTGTGGTCAAGCCGGGGAGAATGAACAAGGGACCTGATCACTTGTCCAGGTTAGAACATGGAGAAGAACCTACCAATTTGGAGGATACACTACCAGATGCAAATTTGTTGGCCATCGGAAAAGTTGATGATCACTTCGCCGAGATAGTCCAGTTCCTGTCTACAGGAATGACACCCCACGAGTATACAATCATTCAGAAGAAAGAACTGGTAGTTCGCGCTACAAATTTTTCACTTATAGCTGGACAAATATATAAGATGGGACCAGATGAGATCCTAAGAAGATGCGTTATGGAGGCAGAAAGACCATTGATTCTGGAAGAAGCACATAAAGCCATCATAGGAGGACATTATGCAGGGAAAGAAACAACACAAAAGGTTCTTAGAGATGGCCTCTGGTGGCCTACTTTACAAAAAGATGGTAAGGAATACTATAGAGGCTCCGATGTATGCCAAAGAGTAGGGAAACCTTCCAGAAGAGATGATATGCCTTTAACACCTCAACTAACTTTACATTCATTTGAGAAATGGGCCATTGATTTTGTGGGACCTATCAACCCACTAGGAAAACACACAGGAGCTCGATACATTATCACTGCGACAAAATATTTGACTAGATGGGTAGACGCAAGAGCAGTTAAGGACTGTAGTGCAACTACAACTACCCTATTCATATTTGATGATATAATAACCAGATTTGGATGCCCAAAGATCCTTATGAGTGATCAAGGTACACATTTTATTAATAAGACTATTGAAGCCTTGACTCAAGAATTTGAATTCCACCATTAGAAGATCACACCATACCACCCACAAGAGAATGGTATAATCAAAACTTTTAATAAGATATTTGAGACCACGTTGGCGAAGATTTGCAGTGTGAACATAGATGATTGGGATTTGAGAGTACCAACAGTTTTAAGGGATTATCGAACCACTTGCAAAAAGACGACAATGTAGACTCCCTTTAAGTTAGTTTATGGTCTAGAAGCAATGGTACCTATGGAATATTTAGTTCCTAGCTTAAGAATTGCAACATTTACAGGTATGGATGACACATGCGCTACACAGGACAATCTTGCACAGTTTGTGGAGCTAGAGGAAGACAAGTTTATTGTAGGATTTCATCAGCAGGTACAGAAGGAACGAGAAAAAGCTTACCATGACAAACATATAAAAGAAAAAGCATTTAAGCAAGGAGATCTAGTATTGATATATGACCACAAGTTCACGAAGCATCTAGGGAAGTTCAGGACACATTGGCTTGGGCCATTTGAGGTTTCGTATGTTACAGAAGGAGGAGATACGTAGTTGAAGACCCTTAATGGAGAATGGAAAGAAGGTTTGGTAAATGGGAGCCGGTTAAAATTGTATTATGACAACTAACTGCATGACAACTCTTAGTAAAAGAAAAAGAACAAGGGTCTAGGTACCAGGTGCAGTTGAAACTGGGGACCAGACACAGAAAAGACAATCTGCACATGATAGGGAGGGACATAGCATAAATCACAGGCTGCTTCATGCAGTCTGCAGTCGAAGTAAAAGAGAAGGTCCAGTCTTGCAGTGACTCAGGACAAGTCACATGTGAGTGTTGTGGGCTTGTTGGCCTTTGGTTAGGTAAGGAAGCGAAGATTAAGGAATAAAGGTAAAGTATGAATTGCGCGAAAGACACATAAACCAAGGAAGGGTCGAAGTAGGAAAAGAAGCAGAAAAGAAGGAGAAAAGAAAGGAAAAGTTAGCCTTTGGAAGAGAAGATGGAGGAAGATAAAGTAGTAAGAAAGATGGATCATGGACAAATCAACAAGCGAAAAAAGATATCAACAAGTGCTTTGGAGCACCTCACGAAAAAGGAGGAAGGATAAGCTGGCGAAGCCCTGAAAACGTGGGCCAAGTGGACTTAGGGTTTTGACACCTAGGGTTTTGGATCTAGGGTTTTGATGCCTAGGGTTTTGACACCTAGAATTTTTCCATTTAATGTATAAATAAAGGTCTAAGAAGACCTGGGAGGGGTTATTTGATACTATGGTTGTTGTTTTTCATTGGTTGATTACTTTTGTTGAGAGTAATATTGAGTCTGTATTGTAAGATCTTCAGCTGGGTGCAAAGATCAACCTTGCAGCTGGGTGCATAGGGAGGGGAGAGAAAGAGAAGGAGAGAAAGAGATATGCAGCTAAGTGTGCATATAGAACTGTATGTTTCCATTTAATATATCAAGAAACACAGTTTTGTGGACGTATCCTTAGGGAGAGGGTGAACCACATATATCTTGTTGTTCTCTATGATTGATGATGTGTTATTTGTTATCTATTATAATGTTGTTACATTGTTGTGATTAGATTAGAGATGTAACTTTGAAAAGAAAACCTAACATTGATAAAGCATAGCTAGGTTATCTGCGTTGTTATTCTGGATTCTCTTTTCATTTCCTCTCGTTGTAGACACCTGTGTTTTGCAACCCCCGTATTGCTACCTTGAGTGAGACTTCATCTACTCCGCAGGTGTTTTCGAAAGGGCCAGTAGTTAGGGTTTGTTGGTGCAATGTTAGAGTTGAACCCCGTTAGTTCCTCTCCTATGTGAGCACCAAACTCATCTCCATCCTCTACCATTCAAACAAGAAACATTATAATTACACTATTCGTAGCTAAATATTACTAATCATCAATATATACAATTGATTTTAAATACACATACCGTGATGAGTCTGCACAACAATAGAATCAAAGGGTTCTTGTTCAGTACCGTTGTCGAATATATTGGGGTTTATTTCATTCTTAAAAAAACAGACACATAATTTGATGTGATAAGTCAACCGTCTATATATGTACTTACAAGTAATGAACAATTACAGTCTTGTCATTTTACTTACCATCTCACCCGATGGGTCAGTCGATTGTGTTTCCCCAAGATTTTTCTATGTTCAACCACTACTTTAAAGCCAAACTTGAAGCCAATATTCATGTCTTATTTGGTGGGTTCAATGGTTAACATATCCCCCTGCATTGCATAATACGATGAATTATGATTATTAGTTCCAATTAAATTTTTTGTGTACGATGTGTTATCCCCACTTTTTAGGGATAACTAGGAGATCATGTCTCGAGGCCCATAGGTCCTAGACATGGAGTACCAAGAGTAGGATTGAACTGAGCATGGCCCTAGAGGGCCCATCCTTTTGTTCTTCCATCAGCTTTGTCTTGTCAGCAACAACAACATCCATCACCATCGGCTTGGTTTTGTATCAGAAGAGGTTCTTGCTCCATGAGGTAATTGGTCCAGGTATCATGGTATGTGTCACTTTTGATCATTGAAGCCTTTAAATATATGCATCTGATTCCTTTTATCTCTAACAACTGCTTGGATCTTACATTAGCCCACTTGACCATGCTTGGGGAGATTGACAGGGTGTCCTAGCAAGCCTGTTCCCATAGGTATTGGTTTGCCACTAGGGGGATTTCTAAAAAGCCATCCTCCACTCCCATCATAGCACCACCGTTTCATCTTATCTCCCACTCATTTATCCCATTCCCCTTGTCTGAGCATTGGGTTGACCTGTTTGTAGGATTGCACCTTATCTTGTGGGAAGAAGGGTCTAAAGGTCCAGAAGGTAAAAGCAACTAGTAAAAGACAAGATCCTAGAAATAAAACCTTGAGATGCTTCTCCCAGGGATCCCTAAGAAGACAATAAAAAGCCTCTCAGAAAGAAACAAGAGGGACCCGAAAAATAACAAACAAGACCTAGTCAGAGGATAAGGGGTCTCATCACAAGCCAACCTATTAGGTTCATGGGTACCTAACAGTATGGCATTGCCACCATCTCGTTACCACGCCAGGGCAGTGACCTTTTGTTGCATGGCCAAGGGAAAGGGGGTCTCATCACAAGCCAACCTTATCATCTTTGTGAAAGTACTTGTGGGTAACACTATCAGCTCTGGTCACCATGCCAAGGCAGTGTCCTCTGGTTAGCCCTTGAATAAAAAGAAAAAGAAGAAGAAAAAGAAAATAAAATAATAAAGAAAGAAAAGAATAAAGGCAAGAACGAGCATGGAAAAAATGCATCCATGACAGGCACAACTCGCATTCTACAAAGGAACCCACAGATAACATTATGCATCCTTGGCCCTCACTACACCCACATGTCTAGATATCCCCTAAACACATCACCTCACTTACATGGCTTCGATGAAATCTTCCTGGGAACTTTTCTTTTCTTGTGGAGACTAGCCCAATAGGATGTCTTTTCTTTTTCTCCAATCTTGTATTGTAGGTTTTTGTAATGTCTTTGAGCTATTGAATGATGTATTAGGGTTTTTATGCATATGTTTAATAATATTGATGATGAGATGTGATTAACATTATTATGATCCTGGTGTCTGATGAGTCCATGGAGGGCGTAGATTTTGATGTGCAGGACCATGCCCGACGGACAGGTACCATTTGGACCAGTACACATGGGGAGATGACCAGCTCGGACCTCCATGGGGATGAAGAGCCCACTAGATGGATGCTGAGACCCCATCCGGGGGTAGATATAGGATGGAGATGGATCAGATCTTTTGCACCAGAGAAGAAGAGGACGTTTCATCAGAGGCACTGTGGTAGAGCCCGGCCTAGGGGGATTGACCCACTTCTAGTGAAACATTTTCCCTAGATGGCCCAGGATGTCACCTATGGGCTCGTGACGCCACCTTGAGCGTGTGATAGTTTGATAGGGAAGTTGGCACGTGTGGCATGATGGAGAGGCCCAAAGAGGGCTAACGTTTTTCTCTTTATTGCTGCATTTTCCCTAAAAGGGGCTAAAGTCTCCCCTAAAAGGGGTGACGTCTCACCTTCATCTTGATTTAGGATTTAGTTTGACAATTTAATGTAAAAACAGTGTGATTTTGGTATTATGGCATTGTTGGCCTTTTTATGACCTAAAAGTTAAATTGGGTCATTGATACATTATATATTGAGGGTTTCGACTCTCATTTTAGGATCATCTTTCACTCACCACTTGGTGAGGTCTGAAATTTGAACCCCATTTGGGTTACTGGCTGATTTGAGGAAGGTGCACTTGTTGAAGGAAGATATTTTTGGCATTCTATGGTGTTTTTCTTGAAGGAAGGTGTTACAACTAGGGTTTGCATGATTATTTTCTTGATGATTTGTAAGTATTTTTCTACAAAACTTCTTGATTGAATGGTTGTAATTTAATTTCTTGCATCTATTTATAAATATTTCTGAATCAGAACCCTAGGGGACAAACACACAAGTAGGTCGTTGTCTCATGTACCTTGATAGAAAAACTTTTTGCCATTGAAGAAGAAGAAGAGAGTCTAGCCATAGCTACACTCCTTTTTCTTCTTCCCTTAAGCTAGTCATACCTTTTGACTTCAAGAGGAAGAGGACATCCCAGGCCTAGGTTATCAACACTTAGGGAAGTTTTCTTTTAGGGTTTGATGAAAGAGCCTTACCTTAGCAACATTCTCCCTCTTTAAACGCTCTTGTCTTGACTTTGCTTTTCATTTGAGCTAGTTGTTTGCTAGGAAGGAGGAGAGAGCACGAGGCCTTGCTTTAGCAACACCAGAGTGAGCCTCTCTCCCCTAGGGTTATGATTTTGGATCCCTGCCTTAGAATCACATCAAAACTTATCCCTCTAGTCCTTTAAAATCTCATCTCCTTGAACTTTTGCATTCTTCACCTATGACTCCATTAACCCTAAGGCATTGATCTAAGACCTCCAACGTTGAAGTAGAATTGGATCCAAACACTCTTAAACCTCTTGAAATTGAAACCCTAACCACACTAAACCTAGCCTAGACTAACTTACTAACCCTAGAATGCTGACGTCACCCTTGGTTATTTCATCTTGATGCAACAACATTTTGACTTTTGAGTAATTGAATGGTAGTTGAAGGCATTAATTGAGTTAAGAAGTTATTTGTTATATTGAATGTCGTATCATTCAAGTATTTATTGATGAAGTGATATTAATGCCATTGTTATTTTGTAAACATTGACTTCGTCAACATTTACCTTTCAAATTGCTCATATTGAATATCAGATAGTCATTGATTTATATGAAGTACTAACCAAGATTTCACGTATCAGTTTCCTTGTTGTATTGTCTCAAGCAGGTGCTTTTCATTTCTTTGGTTATACTCTATTATTGGTTGTTTAGCCGAGAGTATCTAATTGGCGGTAATCTGTGAGGGGGAATTTTTCCTTTGAACTATTAGCCTTTGCCCTTTCAAAACCCCAGGTTACTGGGTACGTCTCCGTTGGGCCTCGCCTCCCTAAATAGAAAGAACCTCCCCATTGTGGTGACATTGGGTGGGGAAGGTTCTTGTTTCTCCAGTTTGGCCTACTACTCTAACCTTTGTTGGGTCTACAAACTCTGCGATAACATTTTGGTACCATTTCTGGGGAACACTGAGTCAATTCTCCTCAAGACGACAAACCATTTCGGTAAGCCTTGCCTCAGATCCTTATCTTACAATCTTACTTAGTGACTCCACTAGGGTGTTTTCCCTTATCCTTTGATAGTTTCAGGCAAATTATCTAGCGACTCCACTAATATTTATCAGGGTGCCGCCTTACTTTCTATGATATTTCCAAGTTATGGGATCATGGCACACTGGGAACAAATGTATCCAATTATTGATTTCATAAGTTTTCAAGGATACCCAAATTTCTTTGATACAAAACGGCTAAACAACTCTCCAACGTTTTTGGGCCTCCCAATTCTTCACATCATAAATGTTTTGGAGTATTTGAGTGAGATAAAGTTGGGAGGAGAGGATGCTCTTATAAAATTGTCCTTACTCACTCTGCCATCCTACTTATGAGATCATTTTAAGAGTTGTTACAAGTAGAGGGGTATATCATCTTTCATACACCTCATCAGTAGGTTTATAGACCTTACTAAGCCACATTGCCAAATGTATGAATATGTTTCTTCAAAACCTCATGGTAGCCTTAGAAAACAAAGGATTCACCACTGAGATTGTAGAATATCTCAGGAAGGCATATCATGATCAATACCAAGAATCCTCTGATATAAAAGACGAGGTTTATGAAGACCATTATCAACCCCTTGAAGAGGAGCAAGACCTCTCCCATAATCCAAGAGAATGTAGTGAATATGTAACTAGAAAGGAGGATTATGAGGATGAAGCACTAGTAACCTCTCCTCCATTCAACAAAGCTCTCCAAGATCCTATCCCATTTTCACAAGATGAAGAGAATAAGGTAAATCATTTTCCTTTCCATTTTTTTGATGATACCTTGTTCTATGACTTAGAGAGTGAAGAGGAAATGGAACCCTTGGACAAGCTTGATCCTCTTTGTCTCAAGACTAAAGATGTGGAGGTAGATATTCCACTTGTTGAAGTTATTTGAACACTTCAAGCTCCTGCACAGGAAGGATTAGACAAGGTGAGTTATTTCAAAACTTTCAATGATTATTTATTTTATGATGTAGAGAGCAAAGAAGTATTGTATGTTTTAATCCCTTCATGTTATGATGAAAATAATGACTTTGTTGATAATTTTGATGAATTCATACATGTTGGGAAATGTGGATGGGATATGATTAGATATGATGACAATCCCATGTACGACATTGATGGTTGTTTCCAAAGGTTTCCTGTGCATTTATCACATGAAGTTACTAATAATTTTGACATCTAGA
This sequence comes from Picea sitchensis, assembly GCA_010110895.2. Classification (NCBI taxonomy): domain Eukaryota; kingdom Viridiplantae; phylum Streptophyta; class Pinopsida; order Pinales; family Pinaceae; genus Picea; species Picea sitchensis. Next base: position 34,399 of record SNQJ01S0034246.1, on the reverse strand, counting down.
AACAAGAACCTGACCTTATTCAGACACCCAAGGATGACCTAATGCTATGCTATCCGATTAATTTTTGGTCGTACCTTGAGGACTTTGATGACTATCCATTTGAGCACTTAGATTTATCCTATGAAGAAAGTTATCAACCAACATTATGCTCAGATATTGATAAAAATAAAGAAGTTACTTCCCTGAAGCAGGATACTTGTGATAATATTTTCCACCCCCCTTTGATCACTTTAACTCCCTATGTCAATAAAGGTGTGGTTTGGAAACATGTCCCTTATCCCAAGTCTCCTGTAAGGAAAAACCTCATTCTGGATTTTAGGGGAAAGTTGAGTGCCTCAAGAAGAAGCCTATTATCACAGTGTTCCAACCTCCCCTTTAGGAATGGTCAGTCATCCTTTCAGTTTTTGCTAATCCCTCCTCGAGCCTCAAGTTGTGAAGACATCCAAGGTAGCCAGCATTCAGATTCCTCGAGTCAGTCTCTTGAACCTTTGACTTTTCACAATCCATTCTTGAGATGGATTAAGCACTCTCCTGAGAGTATGCATTGGGATCACTTTTTCCCTCCTACCTGCCTCCATGAGTTAGACTTTGAGATTTCTGATGATATGATATATATTCTAACCCATGACATTTTTTTGCTTGATTTATCACTATTTTGGTTTATGATGAAGCACAAAGGCAGGTATTGAGAAACATTGCTGGATTGGCTTCACTGGTTGTTTGACTACACCCAACATTCCAACCAATAGGTAAGTACATGTAAGAAGTTTGCTTTCAACTTCTTACTCATTGATTGCGTCATTTTAGTATATATATCTATGTATGCTGGGGTGGTTTTACCACCCCATTTTTTTTACTGATGCCCCTATCGAGATTGATCAGGTCTACAGGTTATGCCAGAGATGATGAGGTTCTCATGCGCTCTACGGTGAGAAGATGTCCCCAAGTTAGAGCCAGATGTTATCCCCACTTTTTAGGGATAACTAGGAGATCATGTCTCGAGGCCCATAGGTCCTAGACATGGAGTACCGAGAGCAGGATTGACCCAAGCATGGTCCTGGAGGGCCCATCCTTTTCTTCTTCCATCATCTTTTCCTTGTTAGTAGCAACAACATCCATCACCATCAGCTTGGCCTTGTATCAAAAGAGGTTCTTGATCCATGAGGTAATTGGTCCAGGTATCATGGTATGTGTCACTTTTGATCATTGAAGCCTTTAAATATATGCATATGATTCCTTTTATCTCTAACAACTGCTTGGATATTACATTAGCCCACTTGACCATGCTTGGGGAGATTGACAGGGTGTCCTAGCAAGCCTGTGCCCATAGGTCTTAGTTTGCCACTAGGGGGATTTCTGAAAAGCCATCATCCACTCCCATCATAGCACCACCGTTTCATCTTATCTCCTTCTCATATATCCCATTCCCCTTATCTGGGCATTGGGTTGACCTGTTTGTAGGATTTCACCTTATCTCATGGGAAGAAGGGGCTAAAGGCCCAGAAGGTAAAAGCAGCTAGTAAAAGACAAAATCCTAGAAATAAAACCTCGAGATGCTTCGCCCATAGATCCCCAAGAAGGAAATAAAAATCCTCTCAACAAGAAATAAGAGGGACCCAAAAAATAACAAACAAGACCTAGTAAGAGGATAGGGGTCCTCATCACGAGCCAGACTATTAGGTTCATGGGTACCTAACAGTATGACATTGCCATCATCTGGTTACCACACCAGGGTAGTGACCTTTGGTTGCATGGCTAAGGGAAATGGGGGTCTCATCACGAGCCAACCTTCTCATATCTTTCAAAGTACTTGTGGGTAACTCTTAGCTCTTGTCACTATGCCAAGGCAGTGTCCTCTAGTTATCCCTTGAATAAAAAAAAAAAGAACAAGAACAAGAAAATAAAAGAATAAAGTCAAGAACAGGCTTGGAAAAAATGCATCCATGACAGGTACAACTCGCCTTCTACAAAGGCACCCACAGATAACATTATGCATCCTTGGCCCTCACTGCACCCACATGTCTGGACATCCCCTAGACACATCACCTCACTTACATGGCTTGGATGAAATCTTCCTGGGAACTTTCCTTTTCTTGTGGACACTAGCCCAATAGGACGTCTTGTATTTTTCTCCAATCTTGTATTGTAGGTTTTTGTAATGTCTTTGAGCTTTTGACTAATGTATTAGGGTTTTTATGCATATGTTTAATAATATTGATGATGAGATGTGATTAACATTTCTATGATCCCGATGACTGATGAGCCCATGGAGGGCATATCATTTGATTTCCAGGACCATGCCCGATGAACAGGTACCATTTGGAAAGGTACACATATGGAGATGACCAGTTCGGACCTCCATGGGGCTGAAGAGCCCACCAGATGGATGTTGAGACCCCATCTGCGGGTACAGATAGGATGGATATGGATCAGAGCTTTTTCACCAGAGAAGAAGAGGACGTTTCATCACAGGCATTGTGGCAGAGCCCGACCTAGGGGATTGACCCACTTTCAGTGAAACGTTTACCCTGGATGGCCCAGGACATCCCCTATGGGCTCATGACGCCACCTTGAGCATGTGACAGTTTGACATGGTAGTTGGCACGTGTGTCATGATGGAGAGGCCCAAAGAGGGATAACACTTTTCTCTTTATTGTTGCATTTTCCCTAAAAGGGGTTAACATCTCCCCTAGAAGGGGTGACGTCTCACCTTCAACTTGATTTAGGATTTAGTTTGACAATTCAATGTAAAAACAATGTGGTTTTGGTATTATGGCCTTGTCGTCCTTTTTATGACCTAAAAGTTAAATTAGGTCATTGATACACTATATATTGAGGGTTTTGACTCTCATTTTAGGATCATCTTTCACTCACCACTTGGTGAGGTTTGAAACTTGCATCCCATTTGGGTTATTGGCTGATTTGAGGAAGGCACACTTGTTGAAGGAAGAGATTTTTGGCATTCTATGGTGTTTTTCTTGAAGGAAGGTGTTACAACTAGGGTTTGCATGATTATTTTCTTGATGATTTGTAAGTATTTTTCTACAAAACTTCTTGATTGAATGGTTGTAGTTTAATTTATTGCATCTATTTATAAATATTTTTGAATCAAAACCCTAGGGGACAAACACACAAGTAGGTCGTTGTCTCATGTCCCTTGATAGAAAAACTTTTTTCCATTGAAGAAGAAGAAGAGAGCCTAGCCATAGCTACACTCCTTTTTCTTCTTCCCTTAAGCTAGCCATACATTTTGACTTCAAGAGGAAGAGGACGTCCTAAGCCTAGGTTATCTACACCTAGGGCTGTTTTCTTTTAGGGATTGATGAAAGAGCCTTGCCTTAACAACACTCTCCCTCTTTAAACCCTCTTGTCTTGACTTTGCTTTTCATTTGAGCTAGTTGTTTGCCAGGAAGGAGGAGAAAGCACGAGGCCTTGCTTTAGCAACACTAGAGTGAGCCTCTCTCCCCTAGGGTTATGATTTTGGAGCCCTGCCTTAGCAACACTTCAAAACTTATACCTCTAGTCCTTTAAAATCTCATCTCCTTCAACTTTTGCGTTCTTCACCTATGACTCCATTAACCCTAAGGCATCGATCTAAGATCTCCAGCGTTGAAGTAGAATTGGATCTAAACACTCTTAAACCTCTTGAAATTGAAACCCTAACTACACTAACCCTAGCCTGAACTAACTTACTAACCCTAGAATGCTGACGTCACCATTGGTTATTTCATCTTGATGCAGGAACATTTTGACTTTTGAGTAATTGAAGGGTAGTTGAAGGCATTAATTGAGTTAAGAAGTTATTTGTTATATTGAATGTCGTATCATTCAATTATTTATTGATGAAGTGATATTAATTCCATTGCTATTTTGTAAACATTGACTTCGTCAACATTTACCTTTCAAATTGCTCATATTGAATATCAGATAGTCATTGATTTATATGAAGTACTAACCAAGATTGCACGTATTAGTTTCCTTGTTGTATTGTCTCAAGCAGGTGCTTTTCTTTTCTTTGGTTATACTCTATTATTGGTTGTTTAGTCGGGACTATCTAATTGGCAGTAATCTGTGAGGGGGAATTTTGCCTTTGAACTGTTATCCTTTTCCCTTTCAAAACCCCAGGTTACTGGGGACATCTCCTCTGAGCCTAGCCTCCATAAATAGAAAGAACCTCCCCATTGTGGTGACATTGGGCGGGGAAGGTTCCTGTTTCGCCAGTTTGGCCTTCTACTCTAACCTTTCTTGGGTCTACAAACAGTGTGATAACATGATGATATGAATAATATGGTAAAATTATTTAGTACTTACAATTCGATATTTTAGTCTTAAGTATCCACCTTGGCCAAGTTTGTGTTTCCCGTGTTTTTCTAGTCTTTCCTTGGTGGATTTCAACGTGTTCGGGAGCCTACAAAAAGTTTCAAATATGTACTTAGATAACACAATGTTTTCTATAGATTAACTAAAGAAAGTTCGACATATTCAATTCAAAATATCATTTACCTTCCAGGGCCAGGTGGTGTCTTCCCTTCAAGTCTGAATGCAATCTCCTTTACATCCTCCAGTATATTCTTCCATTCCCTCTCGGGAATGGCGACATGATGATCATACTTAGGGTTTTTTACCAATTGATTCCTATATTGATCTCTGACTTATTTCAAATATGTACCTTCTGTTACGAGGAAAATCACTCTATGGCATGGGGTAAACCACAACAAATGGAATGACTACAGAAATCAACTCTAATCCCAAGTATGCTATACAAACGAAAATGCTAACAAGACAAGATAAAGAGTCTACCTTGTTTGGATGTTTGATGAAGACCACCTTTGAGCACTCAGCTCAAATATTTATACTTGCAACTTGTCCTCAACAACCAATATACACAAGCATATGGTGATAATATATAGTGTTAGCACATCAATAGCATAATCCATTAATATTCATAACAAATACGGCCATGGAATAATAATTCAAATATTTGCAAGACATCAATTAGACGAGAAAAGAGTATTTCTATTAAAAAATCATCAACATAAGTGTATGAATGATAAACTTCCATGTCGACATGTCTCAGAACCGAGAAAATAATTCCCTTCCAACTAGGCCTCCACCACTTCAGTCCTCCACCAAAGGCAAGCTCATATAAGAGAGACAATGAGTTTCTCCATTAAAGAGAGAAGAACTTGGGGGTTGAAAAATGTGTTTAGAATTTAAAGGACAAAGGGATGCATACTCAATGTGAAGTGAAAATTTCTCCAGAGTATATTTTCTCTCAAAAGTTGAATTCTCTCCTTCTCCATGGTTTGGATATGACCCATTTTATAGCCTTCAAATGGAATTGAAGGACCAAGTCAAAACATTTCTAGTATATGGAAGGTCAAGGATCATATATCTCATGATGTGACATGGAAACCTGCCATAATTTTTAATTTTAAGGACCAAAATTGATGTACACTGGCTGTAGTGGTACAACCTATGTATACACATGTTGTCTAACTTGTAGGGCACATATGTGTGGAAAATATGATTTTTTAGATCTGGGAAGTGAAAAAGGGGACTTCAAGTCTACACAGGGAAATGGAAAAGGCCTTTTGAGAAAGTTTCATAGGGTGAGGTAAATATTTCTATAATATATGCCCCTTAATGTGTGAGATTAGAGGAGTATCTGGGATGGCTGAAATGCATTATGATTCCCAGAAGTGGAGTAATGGAGACCCAAATAGATGAACTAGTTTCTCGTGAGAATATTAAAATCCCTAATGACTTTGTACACATGGCTGCCAATTTGAATTACATTGTAGATCCATGTGGAAAATATACCAAACAACTATTCATGGCCATGAATAGGCAATACAAAGTAGATACATGCCATAGGTTGTCATATTCAAGAACAAGGCCCAGTGAAAACAAATCTCAAAATCAATCTGAAGATATCTGTATACGATGGAGTATAATATGATCTCCCATGATCACTGAAGTCATATAGGTATTGTTCCAATGAATGATAGAAACAACTCAAGAAAGCTACGACTATAAACTGATGTCTTAAATTCTTCTACATGATCCGCCAAAGGTGCAAGTCTACATCATGTGAATAGAGGAGTTGAGGTCGAACTCAATGAGACTTTGTTTGATTATCAGTCATTAAGGTATATTGTTAACAAACTCGAGAAAATATAACGCTAATGAAAGTAGGTATCAAGGCACTGAGTACATTCTTACACTTGAAAAATCCATTGATCAAGAGACATTGATGTATTCCCAATTGTTGATGGTGGTATATCCTGCCACTGATGACCATAAGCCTCGAGGTACTCATTTGAATCTAGGCCTCATTTCCAGAATAGATGAGCTGAAGTCTATGGAAGGAGACTCGAGGAAAGGAGAGAATTAAGGCATCTCTCATCAGTCAACACAAGGTACAAAGCAATAGCTTCATGATTTGGAGGAAATCAAATGAAGAATATGTTCATGAACCAACGACCCTATGCGTCTTTCACATGCACTAGATGAAAGAAGTGCATGAAAAATACCCTCTGAATAACATCCAATAAGAAAAAATGCCGACAAAGGCGAGGAACCACCAATAAGGATAATGGAATCCAAGACACTGCATGAACCCCAATGTGTGAATAGATGGAAACCCCCCAGACAACGACCAATGAGGAGATGTCGAATGTTGGGTTCAAGGTTACCTACCCATAATGAAAGTACGATTAGGGTACGCGGTAAGACTACAACTGCATGTAACTTTGAAACACACTGAGGGTATGAATGACATGAAAAGTCAAGAGTTATGAGAAATGTTTGACATAGGATTGTTGGCCCTTGACCAAGTTTTGAAGGTTCTTGGTCATATTGACCTATTTTGGGACTTTGACAGGCTGTCGAAGGCAGAGCGCAAGACAAAGCAAAGATCACGGGATATCGACCCCTTTTTAGGGCTTTTTGGGTTTTTGGGATTATGTAAAGGGTATGGGATGTCGAACCATGGGTTTACATATGTTTAGGCCCACTTTTGTAATGTATAAATAGATGTCTAGGCGATGTAATGAGGAGTCAGTTGTAAGTATGCTAAGTGAAAATTTCGGTTTGTATATGCTTTGTGCATACTGTGAGAGACTTCCAGAGCTAAGTGAAAATAGATGTAACGGATTGTGGAAGGCTTTGTGTTGTAACACAAGGAAGGAGGATCTAGTGAAGTGCACAGATCTCCTGTCCTCTGCAGAGTGGGACTTGGATTCTCTGTGCCTATAGGAAGCTTGACCAAAGATAATAAATAAGAGAAGAGTTGGTGGACGTAGCCCCAGGGTGGGGGTGAACCATGTACATGTTGTGTTTCTATGCTTTGTGAAATGTATTGATGTGTTTATGTGTTACTTGCTAAGTGCTTGGATATAGATAGATAGATATGTTTATTCTTTGTGCTTACAATGAATATGGATTCTAGATCTGACCTATGTGAATGTGCTTAGTTATTGGACCTACTAGATCCAATATATCTCTTTATGCTAAGTGCTTAGACATATTAGATCTGAACGAGTACTGCGATGCTCTGTTTTATATGTGGAGTAGATATTGGTTAAATATTGATGAACTGCCAGTGATGAGTGCTCTGTTAAGTATTACAATCACAGATCTATGCCCCAGCTAAGGTTGCAGACACCTGAGTCCTACAACCACCCTTGCCTCTACCTTGGGTGAGACTTCATCTGCTTCGCAGGTGTTTCTAAAAGGGTCGGTAGTTAGGGTTTTGTTGGTGTGTTGTTGTAGCATTGAACCCTGGGTCTGCCCCTGTGCCAACAAATGGTTTCGTTGATGGGACTTGAAACTGTGATTGCTAGGAACTGAGGAAGAAGAAGCTTTGTGAAAATATTTGGCCTAAAACTGTGAAAGTTCTGTGCGTAGATCTATTTCCCTAGTGCACAATATTTTACTCGACCTGTAAAGCTTTGTGCCAAAAAAAGAGGTCATATCCGAAGAAAAAAAGGTAAGATCTGCAAGCTCTGTGCTCTGATAAAGGTAAGAATAGTGAAACTTTCTAGATCTGGAAGCTTTGTGCTCTGTAGAAGTAAGATAAGTGGAAATTTTTGTTTCTAAAGTATGGATCTAGGTATGTTTGATAGATTTTGTCCTAGCTTGAAAAATAGGGAACTAATAGATGAAAGAAGGTTTGATATCAATAGATATGATATGAATAGTGAAAGATATGTTATACCTATGCATAGAAATAACGTTTGGACTAACAATTGGATGCAAGATCCTAGAAAGAATTTTTTGCAGGTTAGCTACTCTAATCCTAGCACGCAGTACAGGAAGAGTTGGGGATCATTTAGAAGAAAGAGAGGATTAACCCTCTGCTACAGTTGCAAAAAACTGAGACATCTTGCTAAGGAATGCCCCGGGAGAAGACCTAGTTGTCTTTGTTGCAAAGCTATGGACCATGAAGTATTGGATTTCCCTAGAATGATTGATAAGATTGAAGGTATGAACATGAGACAAGAAAACCCTAAGGCAGATCCAGAAACTAAGATTATGGTAGAGCCCCAGGTAGAATCAGAGAAAGTATTGCTACAAATGAAAGAAACCCTGAATGACCACCGACATGTTAGATTATCAAAGATATTCAAAGAAAAGGAATGCATTGAAGAAAGAATAGGAGACTTCGACATTTATTGTGTTCTAGATGAGGAAACACAGGTGAATATCATGACAGAAAGAACCTGGGAACTTTTAGGGAAGCCTTCTCTAATTCTTTCACTGGGAGGAATAGGTGTATTAAGAGGAAAACTGATAACCCTATGTGGAAAGATTGCCAAGATATCTATGAATGCCAATGGAACTTCGACAAAAGAAGATTTTGAGATTATTAAATTTATTGAGGACAATGCCCCATTTACCATGTTATTAGGAAAACCTTGGATTGAAAGAGATCAGGCCAAAAGAAAGGAAGAAGAAGATGTATTAGAACAGCAGAAGCAAGAGTTAATTTTTTTTATAACTACAAGGATCACACACTTGATTCAATAACAAGAGAACAGATCGAAGCTATTTAACACCAGAGACTTGGATATTGAAGTTGAAAGAACACTAGAAGACCCACAAAATATTGAAATACCTATCCCAGATAAAGAAGAAATATTACCCTTGAATCCTAGGAAATAATCTCCACAACGCAAAGTAACTATGTCAACAGAAGATAAGAATCAGAATGGAAAAAGGAATACTGAGATGAAGCTCACTAGAAAGAAGGCTAGAAAGATAAGTAAGAAGAGAGACAAGTTACAAAAGGACACAGAAGGAACTTCGTAGAAGGAAAAATTGGAAAATTGGAGCTTCGTCGGGATATCAGAACAACAACACATGGCACTTCACCATGGTGAAGCAATATAGATGTTGGGTACATTATAACCATTCGATCGATGCTCCAAAAGGGTAGAAAGGCATTTATGGTTCACCACCACACCGTTGGACCACGTCGTAATGGACATAATAGAGTTAATGAAGGCTCCATACCCATTGTAAGAGATCCGTTGCCAAGTTAACTATTTATCCCGTCGCGCCATGTACCGAGAACACTTTTGCTAACCGAGAATCTAAGCCCGAAGACTAAGTTGATTTTACATAGTGATCTTCACGTTATTTCCATCTATTCCATTGCAGTAACTGAACCCGAGATATTCAATCCTGAGCGTACATGACTAAAGAACTCAACGCAATCGAAGAATCAGTAACAGAAGTGCTAATCGACCTTATGACTGAGAGAGTCATATCTGAAAGAGTAATTTTTGTAGGGGTACAAGCTTCATCGAAGAGAGGAGTTCAAGCCTCTCCATCGACTGCTCGTGGAAATGGACCATCCTGGCCATTAGAAGAAAAGTGAACCAAGCACAGGGATGACCTAGCGAATGAAAAGCTGATACCAACCATATTGCCCGCCTATATTCAACCTTTGGCTGGCGCAATGAATCGCGATAACGTACCCAAAGATTTAGAGTACACCTTGGTTACTGCGTACCTCTCAAAGGGGATACATGCAGTTCGAGCAGACCAGGACAAGATCGCAGTGTTGAAGTTCAGTGATTTCAACCTTGGAGACCGAAAATTCTACAACATGCTTGCCTCGTATAAGTACCTAACCAGGACGAAGGGGAAGAATTTGAAGATAATCCCCTAGCCATGGAAAATGAACCTCGCACAATCCACTCTGCTCAATGTCATGAAGATTCCACACTTTGGTAGACACCAGGAAGTCAATGCCTGTGTCAAGCTGCTACTTTAATGCTACCATGGTGGTTACTTGTGGCTAAACCCTTGTATTACAGTTGATACGACATTGATCCATAGGATCACAGGGTTGAGTATGCAAGGACTTGACCCACAGGATTTCTATCCTAGAAAAGCCATGGACCACTCACTAGCACAAAAAATCAAGGACACCTACGACGATGTTTAGAAGGGAACAAGAGGCTACAAGGTAGGCTCCATTCAGAATGGCACCGTGTGCCTCACCTGTCAATTAATTGTAGGAAAGTTAGTAAGGAAGAACCGACCTACCCAAGTCACTGGCTTTTTCATTGACCTTGCAGGGAAGTGTGCGGAAGGCCTGCAGATGAATTGGGTGAGGTACCTAGTAAACCAACTCGAGCTAGATTGTTGCGAAGCACAAGATGAAGGCTATGAATTTCACTTTAGCTGACTCTTGATCCTTATCGCCTTTATTTCCTGGGAGATGTCGGAAGGTGCGACCTTCCCTAACATTGATCCATTTGAGTTGCTGTCTACGAAGTTCGCTACACTCTGGTATTCGAGTGATATGAACAAACAGTGGCAGTCGAACGTTGTTTTTCATACCTATTACCTTCATTTGAAGAGAGCCATAGAATCTGAGCCTCGCATGACTCCAAACACTCTACATCGGTTCTGACCCCTGATGAAGTTCAATGCATATTGACATTTTATTTACATTACAGTGCGAGCCAATGAACATAAGCAACCTCTCCAGTCATACTACAAGATGACAGAAGAGGACCTGGAGGAGATCACTAAGGACTGGTCGGCGGACCTCCTTATTTCAACAGACCCGACCGAGATATCTGACCTTGACAGTCCATAAACCATGAATGATACACCTGGTCCTAGCAGAATAAAGAAGATCGAAGAAGTCCAAATTTAGGCAGTGCCTCAATGAAAACTACTTCCATATCACCAGAGAGAGGGGGTGATGGTGAAGAGATAAATGACATAGAAGCTAAAAAAAATAAAGGTGAAGTAACACTGCCCAGAGATGAGGTTGATTCCTAGAATAAGAGGAAGGTTTCACCTCTGAAACCTTCTTCTCGTAAGAAATCGAAAGCCCGCATGACCAAGATGCAGACTTTCCTTACCTCAGATGATTTTGACTTCATCATAACAGCCATGAAGGATGCTTCACTGGAAATAGTAGAAAAACAAGAAGCCAAGAAGGAATAAATGTATGAAAAAATTGAGGTTGAGCTCCAAGGCGTACAACAGGCCCTTTAGTCCAGTTGCACAGTCTCCACTGTGCCCCTACCATTGGGAGAACCAGAGTTGGGAGATGAGCTAGCCCAACTCCACCGACTAGCTGATACAGTCGAAGCTTGCCTTTGACGAGCACAAGAAGAAACAAACCAAGCCACCCAGGCCTTGAAGCAAGTGCAAGGCATACTTGTAGAACAATGCAACACTGTAGAACAGGAAACGATTTCTCTCCAAGTGAAGTTCGATGAAGAAAAAGAACAGCTGCAACAAGGAAAAGAACAGTTGCTCGTGGAGAAAATTGAAGTGAAAGAAGTGGTCAGGAGAGCACTTTGCTTTGTGACATTTGTAGAAATAAAGGAAGAAGATCAAGTGATGAAACAAGTAGACCAACTCGCAGAAGCTATGCAAAAACTACAACAATGCATAGAATATTTAGAGCTCTGCACAGTGCCCGAGAATCCACAAGATATAAGGGATCAAAGAGAAGACACCACCCAAAGTGAAGTTGAGAGACTAAAGGCCCTTGCCATGGAATGCAAGAAGTTGAGTAATCGTAGTTCCCAGAAGTATGAGAAAATCACCAAGAACCCAAAATTGTAGGCACTGGAGTCGCAGCTCCAGGAAGCAAATAAACACACAGAGACACTATAGGTGCAGTTGAAGGCCCTATCAGATGTAAAAAGAATGAAGCAATCTAGAGAGCATTGCACTGCCCAGCAACAGATCCACACTATTTAGAGTAGAGTTATGGAAGTAATTCAGAGACTCCAACCCGTACAAGATAAGGCTTACCAATTGTTCACAGAAGTTGAAGGCAGAGGAGCACAAATGGAGTAGGTTGTCACCGCAACTGAACTAGAGCTGGTTGTCACCATAGCTGAACAATGCCTAGAGGTGCCTATCAACAACGCATTCATCCAAGAGTTTGCTGAACAAGAGGCCGTGGCACAACAACAGGTCCAAGCAGCTCGATCCAAGCTCGAGGATTTTGAAGCAGAACTACCCAGACCAGAGTGACATGGGACGAGTCAGAGGTGTGTGTTGGGGGCCTGTTGGCCCTTGACCAAGTTTTGAAGGTTATTGGTCATATTGACCTATTTTAGGACTTCGACAGGCTGTCGAAGGCGGAGCAAAAGATGAAGCAGAGATCGCGAGATCTTGACCCCTTTTTAGGGATTTTTGGGTTTTTGGGATTATTTAAAGGGTATGGGATATCGGCCCATGGGTTCACCCATGCTTAGGCCCACTGTTGTAATGTATAAATAGATGTCTAGGCGATGTAATGAGGAGTTAGTTGTGAGTATGCTAAGTGCAAATGTGGGTTTGTAGATGCTTTGTGCATACTGTGAGAGACTTGCAGAGCTAAGTGCAAGAAGATGTAACAGAGTGTGGAAGGCTTTGTGTTGTAATGCAAGGAAGGAGGATCTAGCGAGGTGTGCAGATCTCTTGTTCTCTACGGAGTGGGACTTGGATGCTCTGTGCCTATAATAAGCTTGACCGAAGATAATAAAAAAGAGAAGAGTTGGTGGGCATAGCCCCAGGGTGGGGGTGAACTACGTACATGATGTGTTGCTCTACTTTGTGTAATGTATTGATCTGTTTATGTGTTACTTTCTAAGTGCTTGGATATAGATAGATAGATTTGTTTATGCTTTATTCTTACAATGAATATGGATGCTAGATCTGACCTATGTGAATGTGCTTAGTGCTTGGAATTGTTGGATCTAATCTATCTCTTTACGCTAAGTGCTTTGAAATATTAGATCTGAACGAGTACTATGATTCTCTTTTTTATCTGCAGAGTAGATATTGGTTAAATATTGATGAACTGTCAACACTGAGTTCTCTATTAAGTATTACAATCATGTATTTGTGCCCTAGCTAAGGTTGCAAACACCTGAGTCCTGCAACCACCCCTACCTCTACCTCGGGTGAGACTTCATCTGCTTCATAGGTGTTTCCGAAAGGGCCGGTAGTTAGGGTTTTGTTGGTGCGTTGTTGTAGCGTTGAACCCTGGGTTTTCCCCTGTGCCAACAAGGATTATAGATATCCTTTGAACAAGAGCATGAGACATATGGAGGACTCTGACAACATAGTATTGATAATGATACTTTGTGATGCATGAGGCACCAATAAAACTCTCCATAGGGACTGGAAGAGTAACCAATCGCAGGAGTAAAATCTAAGTAATGAGATCAACTTCCTAAGTTCATGCTAAACCTAAACTTTGGATGACAAGTGGACTCAAAAAAAATTTCTCTGTTCAAAGGTGACACGACTGCTGCTAATATGAGATAATATTATTTTCCTGCCTGTATTTTTTTGTTTTTTCATAGGCAAATGAATGTTATGATACAATGGAGGAAACGAGTGTCACGAGTAAGAAACTAGCTCCAACAGTGGAACACACCTATGCTCAATGAAAGGAGGTGCATGTAGGGCATGGACACTTGGGGGAATGTTTCCTCTTAGGGTACAAGGTGTCAAGCTACAAAGGATATAAACAAGGCTCTGCTTGGTTGGTGATCTAAATTTCTAAGGTAATAGGATTGTAACGATAAAGAGGGAACTGATAATAGGCTCAATACTGCAAGTGGGAGGATGAAATGCAATTACAAATTAACTCCAAAGATTGTCCTTTTTCGTAAATTTAGTCCCCTAGGCCTGAAAAAGTATAAAAGAATACCCAGGAGAACTCTTCTAGCCAGTGATGACTGGAGTATTCATTTTTTGAAATTAGTCTACTTGGTCCAAAAAAGGGTTAAATTTACACCAAAGAGACATCCTTTCAAAGCCATTTAACGAGTGTGAAAGAGACAAGTTCACTCAGAAATATTTTCACTTTTTAAGAGAGTCAGAAAAGACTTTAACTAAGAGACTCGAGAATGATGTTCTAAGCATCATATCATGGGGGAGGCTAGGGCTCCCATGCCGGAATTCTGTCGAAAGTTAGAAACTCATAGATAGCTGACCCAAGCTTAGAAAAACCCAAATCTTCCCAAGTTGAAGAGGATAAAATACTTGCAGAGGTTACCTTATCTACAAAATATCGAAGAATTCTCCTTATCTAGAAGGGTGTAGAAGAAGGAAGTTGAGGCTCTACATGATTATTCCAATAAAAGGAAACCACCCTAGGACTTGGAGGGAGCATACTCAGAGGGAGTAGAATGCTCCCTTGTTAAGAAGGTACACGACTATAAATTCTAAGGACATGGTCAAAAGACGCATCACCCCCCAAAAAGAAGAATGGCATTGACCGAAGATTGCATTGACAATGTCACTTCCTTAGACTTTTCACTCTCCAAGAGAAGAGTGGTATCGATCTAAGATTGCATCGACATGACCACTTCTTCAACCATTGGTTGAATAATATGGGAGACAACAAGGTCAAGAGATGCATCACCCCCAAAAATAGGAGTAGTGTTGTCCAAATATTGCATTGACGCGATCGCTAGTTGAACAGGATGCGAGACAACATGGTTAAGAGACACATCACCCCCAAAAATAGGAGTGGTGTCACCCAAATATTGCATCGACGTGACCGTTCTATCAACCAAAGAAGGATTAGAAGGTTGGGAAACCAAAGACAACTTATAACTCGAAGGGATATCAGGAAAGGACTATGTTTCTTGTACCAAAACAATAGTAGGGCATAAACGAGTTAGGTGACCTCCTTTGCAAAGTATACAAAGGAAATTGGGCTTACGTCCTATACATCTAGGCTTCTCAATC
This sequence comes from Picea sitchensis, assembly GCA_010110895.2. Lineage (NCBI taxonomy): Eukaryota > Viridiplantae > Streptophyta > Pinopsida > Pinales > Pinaceae > Picea > Picea sitchensis. The sequence continues at coordinate 19,162 of SNQJ01S0034246.1, read as the reverse complement.
ATATGAATTCCCCCAACATGAATTGTAGTGGCTGGTGACATGCTCCCAACATGACTTGCAGAGGCTAGTAGCAGATCTTCAACATGACTTGCATAGGTTCTTGAAAAATCCCCTACATGACTAGCATAGGTCGGTGATGTATGTGCAGTGTGACTAGCAGTGACTAGAATTGTGACCCTAACATGAATTGCAGTGGATGGTTTCCTGTATTCAACATGACTTGCATAGGTTGTTGATGAACCTTCAACATGACTAGCAAAGGTTGTTGATGAGTCCCCAACATGACAAGCATAGGTTGGTGATATAATGCCAGTATGACTTGCAGTGACTGGACTTGTGTTTCCAGCATGGCTGGCGGAGGTTGGTTGTGACATTTGAGACCAAGGTTCCAAGAAATACTGGTTTTGATAAATTTCAGGCCAAGAAGGGTTCTGGTATACACCATGGCCATGTCTGGTAGGGTAGTATCCTCCTCCAAACTGATTCATAAAGGGTTTTAAGGGCATCGTCACCAAAGAATTCGCTTGCAAAGAGAAAGCGACATGAAAAGGGTTTCCCCCAGATGAAGGAACTTCGTGAAGGGGGTTTCTCATATTATAAAACTAACTCCCCCTAGATTAAACACCATAGGACAAACAAATATTCTCCATGGGAAAAGCGTTCGTAGGAATCGACATAGTGGAAGAAGGATAGATGGACGGGATGTAATAAGTAGAATGACTTCCCATTTCAACACTTTCTCTTGTAAAAGTGAAGATAGGATTGGATCCATAGGAAGGAACATTCCAACCTCCTACTGTAAGAGTTGGTTGAGGGATATGACTCCCACAAAATGAAAATTGAGAATAAGGAGGCGTCATGCCTCCAAACCCAAATTTAGGATTCACATAAGGCGATGAGACAGAGGATGGAAAGTGCGAAGACATGTCTGGCATACCAAGAGAGAAATGATTAGAGGCCCAAGGTATTGGTTGAGTATCATGATTCGGCGTACCACTCGGAAAAACAAAAAGATTAGTCCCCATGGAATGAGTAAAGACCATGGGTTGAGTAGAGTTAACTAAGGGAGTCACAGGGGCTCCACTAACCATAACAATGAAAAATCATGACACAAGACAAAATCCTAAGGCCAACTAATAATCAAAGAGTACACCAAAGTTAAGAAAAAATGCAAATGCACACAAACATGATATAGTGGCTGAAAAGGGGCCTCCCTAACTAGAGTAGGTATTTATCACCCAAGAGCGGTCCGAGAGTCCCTTCAAAAGATCAGAGGTATCATAATCAGTTATAAGGGCCCTAGTGGGCTTAACAGCGTAGTCGGTCAGATCCCCCCGGAGAGGTAATCCTCCATAAAGGTGGTGTGCTATCCAACCCTTATCTAACTCATGGTACATGTAGAATAACCCCTACAAGTAAGCTATGTGGCTACCTATGTCAAGCAACTAAAGCCACCATGATATAACCAATGCGCAGGAGAACAATCATAAGTCAGTTCCACCTTATGGGAAAGGTAACAAAGCCCGAAATCTTGAAAGCACCACCTCTCACACAGGTAAAGGTACTAGCAAGACCCCCAAATACAAATAGATCCATAGAAATATCTCTGACGCTAAGAAGGTATTAGAGGGTTATCTTTGCAGCCAACTTCGTGCAACCTCGTTCTTAACTCCAGTGTGAGCGGAGCCTCCTGACATCACTAATTACACAATGGATTTCACCACTCTCTGGTCAGACACATATGTTAAGTTTAATAGCCTTGGATAACTTTACTCACAAAATCCTATTCCAAGGCCCTATATCCTATGCTTGTTTGTGTACTCTGAAAAATAAAACTGTTTCTAATCAATTTTAATTAATCAACCTTACTTTCAATGGCTTTGTTTACTCAAAATATGTGGTCATGAAACTGATGATGTTATGACTCAACATATTAAAGAAATGAATATGAACATAAAGCTAAGTCCTAATCTTCAATTCTCATAAGATGATAATATTTTCAAAATGCAACTTTCAATTCAACTTTGCAACTTCAAATAAGATGCAATCTTTCATATGTATCAAGATCAATACTAAACAACTAAAAGATAAAATTCCATAATGAAAAATGTATATTTTTGTATTTTCAATATAAAGGGATGAAAATGCAAGGAATGAATAACAACTTGATATATAGACCTTACTGCAAGAAAAAAATACAAGCCAAGTAGGATACCAAGAACCAAACACTCAGACCAAGATGCAAGGACAACCAATGAAAAATATGATGAGAAAGAAAAACCACCCGAAAATTCAACCATAAAAAGGTTTCCAATCACTATGCAAGCACTCAATAGTTAGGACAAAGACCCAAGAAGATGAAACAACCTTCAAAACTCACCCAACAAACACCAAACTCAGTAAGTAAGATAAAAAATTTGATGTACGCGACTGTTTAAGGAAAACTCGTGTATGTACGCTCCCTATAGAAAGATAGCTCACATATGTGAGCGTATGTCAAGGGAAAACCTTCATATATGTATTAAAACACTGCCAAGGAAATGAAAAGGCAAAGAAACTTAGATATAAAGTAAAAATAGGTCGTCAAGCAATCAAGCGACAAGGAAACTCAGGCTAATAGAGAGCAATCGAAGGAGAAAAACACTCAAAACCCCAAAATAGAAGATTCAATCCCCAGTATGGTCGCCAATTATTTTACGAGGAAAATCACTCTATGGCATGGAGTAAAACACAATAGACAGAATGACTACAGAAATCAACTCTAATACCAAGTATGTTATATAAACGAAAATTCTAACAAGAAAAGATAAAGAGCCTACCTCATCTGGACGTTTGATGAAGACCACCATTGAGCACTTGACTCAAAGCTTTATACCTGCAACTTGTCCTCAACAACCAAGATACACAAACATATGGTGATAATATATAGTGTTATCACATCAATAGCATAATCCATTAATATTCATAACAAATATGCCCATGGAATAATAATTCAAATATTTGCAAGACATCAATTGGACGAGAAAAGAGTATTTCTATTAAAAAATGATCAACAAAAATGTATGAGTGACAAAATTTTGTGTCGACACATCTCAAAACCAAGAAATTAAGTCCCTTCTATCTGGGCCTCCACCAATTCAATCCTCCACCAAAGGAAATCTCATATAAGAGAGACAATGAGGTTCTCCATCAAAGAGGGAAGAGCTTGGGGGATGAACCATGTGTTCAGACTTTAAAGGACAAAGGGATGCAGACTCAATCTGAAGTGAAAATTTCTCCAGAATATCTTTTCTCTCAAAAGTTGAATTCTCTCCTTCTCCATGGTTTGGATATGGCCCATTTTATAGCCTTCAAACGGAACTCAAGGGTCGAGTCAGAGAATTTCCAGTATATGGAAGGTCAAGTATCATGGATCTCGTGACGTGACATGGAAACCCAACACAATTTTTAATTTTGAGCACCAAACTCGATGTACGTGGGCTTTAGTGGTGCAACCCACGTATACGCATGCTGTCTAACTTGTAGGGCATGTATATGTGGAAAAATATGATTTTTTATCTCTGGGAAGTGAAAAGGGGGACTTCAAGTCTGCATAGGGAAATGGAAAAGTACTTCTGAGCAAGTTGCATGGGGTTCGACAAATATTTATATAACACCCACCTTCGAGGTGATATCTTGTTTATTGAATGAATCACCAAACACATCGACCAAATGGTTAATAAGTTTATCTTTCAAGTCTTTTCTCTGAGAATTCCAGCATGTGTGAATGGTGGGCCCAAAAATATCTAATGCCTTGTCATGCAAGGTCCTATAAAAAATGTTGTTTCCTACAAAAAAATATGATAATTAGTTTAAAATAATTTGAAATATGCACGTTTTAATATTTAAATATTTGAATTAACTAATATATTAATAACTATCTGGGACTTGTGGAATCTTCAAGGGAACAAATTTTTCGTCCATCAAAAGTTTGACCAATTCTGGTCCCGTGCTTTGAACACATGTTTCTCCAGGATAACAGTGCATAGACTCTTCTTCATGAGATTCACCATCTACTAAACCATCATGTGCGCCTACATGGTCTGGCATGAACAGGGGGGGCATCTCATGGGCCCCATGAGCTGCAGTTGTCTGAGCCACACATGGAGAGGAAAATATCCTTGAAGGTATGTGGCTCGTGCCAGGGCGCTGTGGGGTTTGTGCACCACTGCTACCAGCAACATACCCACAACCAAGACCTTGCGGTGGTTCCAAATATTTTTGTAGAAAGAAACCTTTTTTAGTTTAGATAAGATAAACATACGAAACAAAAATTCATAAATTAATATATGTCATAAATAATATATTTTAAAAATGGTGCTCACCGCATATTGATCTAAACTAATATAATAATATTTTCTAACTCTCTAATAATCTAATAATATACTCTAACTCTCTCATATAATAATCTGATCTAACTCTCTCATCCTTGTTGTGATCTCCTCTGTAGGCTTACAACTAGCCAATTGAAGGAATTCTTTGTTTGCCTTTCGTAAACCCTTTCTAATTGTTTCAATTGGGTTGAGGGAATCATATATTTCATAACCCTGATCATCGTGCTCTGGTGTGCTCGTCTGGATCAAAAAATAAAAAAGTTAATTGAATGATAGTCAACAATAATTCATATGAAGATTAACACTTTACCTGCTGTGAGTTGGTTGGTGCCTTCCCATGACCACACTTCCACATGTCAAATTTTTTCATGTCTCTAGGGTACAACATACCATTTTTCAAGCTACAATATGAATGGCCACTCAAATATCTCATAAAGGGAGGTTGCATACAAGTTGCAAATAAATTAGTAAACCTTATATATTTCCAACAGAAAGAAAGCATGTGAACCTCAACTTTCAGAGAAGATAAGGAGACAAGATAAAAAACTATGAAAATAATTTTGAATATTCGCGTAACCTTAATAAAATATTCTTCATTAAGCAAATGATTAGCAAATCACACATACATAACAATAAATTAATTTATGAGAGATCAAGGATTCACACAATTCTGTATGTTCTGGAGTTTACACTAAATATACCTTTGGAAGTTATTTCACATATATGAGAGGCAGATTGTAACCATCATGCACTAGAATCACAAAGTTGTCAAATATGAGTTCAAGAAAAGATTACACTAAGACCGATCCTTGAAATTTGGGAGGACAATTTGAATTCGTCCCTTTCTGTGTTGATCTGACCCGAATGCATAATTTCCTTTATGGTTCGAGTGTAATTGGCATAACACTATTTGAATTTGGTAGATTTGAACATATGTAATGCATCAATGGATAAATGCAGACCTACAATTAGAAATTAGTGTTTTGGTATGTCGTAATTTCATTGACACTGAAGTTGATATGATTACATAAAATTACAAAATATTAAAACCTACATAAATGCACATTAAAAAACAATGACAATCTAAATGTGAACACATATCAACAAAGGTCCATAATTCATTTACAAGATTTTTCATCATTTTTTTGCTGTGAAGCAGCAAAGGAAAACTTCTTGAAATGGAAGAAGAGGTTGTTACACCTTGAAAATGTAGTGTTCTAAATTCTCCAACTCTATATAACTTAGGGAACACATGTGATCCCTGGGTTAGAATGGTTGGGAAACACATTGTATAATATAGAACATCTCTTACTGGGGAATTATCCTCACTCCAATGTTTTGTATAGCACAAGTTAAAACAACCACAAGAATTGAATAGCATGATGAAAAATGAAATAATTTTCCAAAATCCTAAGTTACTAGGACAGGGATACACATACACCAGATTTTTGAAAATCCAGGATCCGAATACAACAGGAAAATGGCCAGTACAAAAGATATAAAAATATTTTTTTATAATTTTAAAAAAGCACACTTTATAATTTATAATGCAGATATTTTGATCCTTGACAAATTTGTAGACTGATTGCAGATTCTGTATAAAAATATTTGGGATTTCTACCAGATGCCAAAATTGGAAAACATAAAGTTGGAAGTGTTCATGTTTCAAAAAAATACTATGTAAGAAGAAAATGGATAAGCGTGAGTGTTAATGTGGAAACAAATCCCAACATAATGATACATTGCTTCCATCAATGCCCCCTACAATATTGTAAGATATAAATTAGGGGAGGTTTCAAATGAGATAGGTTTTGGCTTTTCCTTGATCTTCAAAACTCCTCTAGTAAAATCCATATTGATTATCTATGATGGATTTGTAAAGGGTTAGAAAAAAATTACAAATTTGGGTGACATTGCTGGTGTGGGGTCTCCTCTGTCGCTCAAGTTAGGGTCTCATCTGCCACTCCTCTGTCACAGTATTGGTTCTCTATCACTCTCTGTCTCACCATGTCTCCTGTTTTGGCTCTTGCAGTTTGGGTCAGGTCAGGTCGATCATAATGATTTGATGTTGGGGTATTGATCCTATCGGGAGGGTTTTGTTTGTCATTTTCATTGGTTTTGCAATTTGATATATGCTTTAAATTTTGGCGGGTTTTATAAAATATGTATTATTAAAATGCCATATAAAATAACAAATACATTAAACAATTTATATTATATAATATAAATTGTACTATATAACATATATAAGACAATTTATAATAAAGTTTTATATATATTACAATTTATATTAAGGTTGTTGTGGTTATAGGGTTTATGGGTAAAGGGTTAGGTTTTAACAATTTTGGGGGTTAACTAGGTGTAAGAGGTTATTGGAATTAGGAGTTACCAACGTTAGGGATTAGGTGTTATAAATATAAGTGCTTAGGCTAATATGGTTTTGTAGGTTATTGAGTTGGGCATGATATAAATGGTCATAGTAATATGATGTAAAGTGGTTACATGGATTAGGGATGTCATCATTGATGGTGATGATAACAATGAAAACTACAACGGTGATGATGACAATGATGATCATCATGACGATGGCAATGACAATGATGATGACAATGACAATGATCATGCTAATGATGAAAAAAATGACGATGATCATGCTGATGATAGTGGTAATGCAGGATAACAAATGATGATGGCATTGACAATATTGATGATGACAATGACGATGACAATATTGATGATGATGACGATGGCGATGGTGATGATGAGAATGGAAAATGATGAAGAATATGCTAATGTTGACGTTCATGATGATGATGACAATAACAATGATGATGGTCACAATGAAAATGATGATGACGAAGACGATGATCATGATGATGATAATTACAATGGAAGAAAATGATGATGGCATTGAAGATATTGATGATGACAATGAAAATGACAATGATAACAATGACGATGATAATATTGATCATGATAACGTTGACAATGCCACCTCAAATATTTACATTCAATAATCTCTAAAAACAATATCCTTAAGTGAATAATAGGAATACATTAATGAAATCCTCTTGGTTTCGAGAAGGTGGAATCGCATTTGGCCCCTCCTCCCCCTCACATCACTCTCAATTCTCCATACCCAATAATGAATATTAATTTAAACAAAAATTGCACAACTAATAATTTTTAATATAAATAATTTTTTTCTTAAAAAAATTTACAATCACTTGTTTAATTTATGTTTATTGGTTTTCATAAAAGTCTTTAGTAAATCATTATACATACATTGGTATTCATCCCCTTTAGTTGTTGGACCATTTTATGGCCGTGCCCCATGACTATGCATCATCTCCACCATTGTACTACTTCTAGTAGTACGATGTACTAGTGGATGTTGTTGCACCACGAGGGCATCCACTACAAAAACAGAAAGTGTTAGAAGGACATGGTTATAAGTTATTATTATTCATATGCTCAATGTTTTGACATTAATACAAATATCATGACTATGTTTTTAACCTAGAGGAGTATTCAACATGACCATTCACGTCAGTCGATGTTGCAGGGTTAATGTCGATGACAATGATGATCATGACGATAACAATAACAATGACAATGATGATGACCATGATGAAGATGATGATGATTATGACAATGGAAAATGATGATGATGACAATGACAATGAAAATGATGTGATGACGCTAACAATGAGGATGTCAAATATTATGACAATGGAAGATGATGATGATGGCAATGACAATCATGATGATGAAAATGACTATGATGACGATGACAAATGATGATGATGATGATGAAAACCACAACGATGATGAAGATGATAAAAATAACAAATGTTGATTATGGCGATGGAAATGAAAACAATGACAATGATTATGGTGATGATGACGATGATGATATCATTGATCTTCTTCTTCATCCAACTCTGCATTGGTATCATCATGTTCAGAATCAATGTTGAAAGGATTGTCCAGATCAACATCATCATTAATGTCATTTTCGATCATAATATCATCATCAATAACATAATTGTCATCTACATATTCCTAAACTTCTTCAAATTCTTCATATGACATTACATCTACCTAGTGCTCCTCTGCAACTTCTTCTTCTTCTTCAATATCATCTACTTTTGGTACATTATACTTTGTAGGCCTTCCTCTTGGATCATATCTAACAACATACGACCAACCTGCTTTACCTAGAATCTTTGAATAAAATAGATCTTCACATTTTCTTGGAAGAACAAAAGTTTTTGTACCGAGATCAAACGTCCTTTTATTAACCATGGTAAATCCATTGGCATGCTCAATAACATTTCTTTCGGGATCACGTTCATTCATTCGTAACCTATATCATTTGACATCGAACATAACTAACTTGAAGGAATTAAATTCACACTCAATTATATAATTCAAATACCCATAGTATCTGTTAGCGATAATTCTTGTCTTGGGCTCGAGAGCATTCGGGTCTGCAGGTTACACGAGGCGCGCCTGAGCGCAGCATGGAAAAATCTCACTTTACGGCTTCCAATCAAATGAGCGGGTGAAATTACGTTGTCAATGGCCCGGATTCATCCATAAGAACGGATCAACAGTCATCGGGATATCGGGGCTACCAAGTTAACCGATATATAGTTTCAAAGAAAGCACCTATATTTCAATACTAAATCTGGGTCGTCCGATCCAGGGACGCGTGGCGCAAGATCTAGTCACGTCGGCATATCGACATTCGGGAATTCGAAGGGTAAAAGTCCCTCGTCATCTCGCATCTCAAAACCCCAAACCCCGAAACGTTGATAAGCGCCTTTGAAGCTAGGCCTATGGTCCTAGCACCTGGTCACGTCAAGCGAGCCTGGTAATGGAGGACACGCGACGCAATAGCTGAGCCATGAGTGGGGCCATTCAGGATTTTCACGTTGGAAGCACCGAGGTCCTCCCAGCCATCCATCCATCGATGAAACTCGGGCGCGTTGGACTTAAAGGGGGGTAAAATGCAAAGGAATGGATTAAAAACCCACTTGTCCTAAGATCGGGATGAAAATGCATCTGTGTTTAAATAGAAATCAGATCTGGACGGCAGGGATTAGAGCACCCAGATCAACGATGCACATTGGATTCCGGAGCCCCCCCGCCTTT
>SNQJ01S0034245.1:0-10602 GCA_010110895.2 Picea sitchensis | reverse complement strand
CAATATAGAGTTATTTCAAAAAACTTAACCTTCAAGCACTACATAAACATTAACCATTAATCATGTCATTCATCGTCACATAAACTCATATACATTACACACAATTTTTTACTTGGAAACCCAACTGGGAGAAAACCACGAAAACATTTTTAAGTAGTTTCAAGATTTTACAAGAACCAAATTGAAGGAAGCACCCGCTCCCTGAGTTTTCCATCACCTAATGGAACGAGACACCAGTCCCCTTGGAATGTTTTAAATGATGATACAGGATCAAATCAACCTTCAAATACAATCCCAAAGTCACTTCTTAAATCTGCATACAAAATTGCTCAGAATTGTACCTCAAATATGCAAACTTGTAAGATTTTCCACGAGCTCAATTTTCCATTTCTGATTCTCAAACTTGGACCTTAAATATTAGGATATGTTATCATTCTAATTCAATAATTGGAATTAAATTTGGATCTACCAACTTTCATATATAATTGTTTTATCTTGAACACATGTTTGGGACTAGTTTATGGATTAGTCACAAACCCTAACTTCCAACAAGTATAACTTCGTAGCTATAATGAATCAGGATCTGAAACTTGCACCAAATATTATTTGATATATTCTCTGAAATTCCTCCAAGTTCCTCTCGAATCATCCATGAAAAAATGTTATAGAGAAAATGGCAAGATGACTCGTTTTGAAAAAGAAAACCCTAGTTTAAAGAACCTCAACTTCCACCAAGTATAAATCCAAACCTATAATGATTCAAGACCTTAAATTTGTACCCAATATTCTTCACTATCTCTTCTTAAACGCCTCAGAGTTTCTCTACCTTAATTGTTCAAAAACAAAAGTTATTTCAAAAATTCCAACATGACCTTCAAAGAAAACCCTAGAACAAATCATCACAAGACTTCATCTTCCCTTGGAATTTCTCCCTTCTTCACTTCATCTTCCCTTGGAAATTCTCTCCTCTAGGCTGAAATTTTGTCCTCCTCCTTGGATACGTTGAATTGGCGTGATACAAATGTCAAATGAGGCTCCTCTTATTTATATGTGTCTTCTCCACATGAGGGGGTGCAACCAAGGGTCACAACTTTTGGGTCATACATCTTCCTTAAGGATGGACGACCTTAGGGGATTCTTATCTTGGATTTAGGGGCTTCTTCAGTTGGATTTATGGGCTTGTTCTCTTGGATTTAGGGGATTCTTCACTTGGCTTTAGCGGATTTTTCTCTTGGTTTTAGGGGCTTCTTCACTTGACTTTAGGGGCTTCTTAAATTGGTTTTAGGGATTCTTCAAGGCTCCATTTATGTACAACTAAAATTGGGAATGTGGAAAAAACCACATGTTATCTCATCATGTGAGGGACATGCTTAAAATCTACACCATAAGGGGACCACTTTGGAGTTATATGCACTTATGTCAAGGCTCCTTCAAGGATTATTCAAGTGGACACATCATCATCACTTTTAGGGGCTTCTAGGATTTTCATTAGGGCTTCTTCTAAGGTTGACATCAATGAAAACCAATTTTCCAACAATCTCCCCCTTTGGCATTGATGGAAACTTAATAAAACAACTCTGCTCCCCATGTATTCGCATTCTTATCTCAATGATTGTATTGTGCTCTTGTCTTCATGCTGACTCCCCCTATCTTCATGCTTCTATTTTTAATTTTTTTCTCTCCCCCTTTGACATCAATTACAAAGGATAACTCCCCCTGATAGTATTCCCCCTTTTTTTTTCTTGTAGAAGATTATGGAAATAAATTTGGAGCAGAAATTACTCCTAGTTTTTTTCAAAGATACTCAAAGGTCTTCATAGGAACAGGCTTTGTGAATATGTTTTCAATTTCTTCCTTTGTCCCAATGTAATCCAACTTGATATTATTTTATGTCACTTTTTTCTCGCAGAAAGTGGAACTTAATAGGAATATGGTTGGTCCTGGAATGCATCACTGGATTCTTGAAGATGTTTATAGCCCTGGTGTTTTCACAAAGTATCAAAAAAGGATCATCATATATCACTTGTATATCTTGCAGGGTTTGTTTCATCCAGAGAATCTAAGTACAACTTATTGTTTTTATGATATATTCTACTTCTGTTGTGGATAAGGATACCGAATATTGTTTCTTTCTCAACCAGGACACTAAGCAGTCACCTAAGTAGAAATTTTCTCCACTTGTACTTATTCTATCATCAATACTTCCTTCCCAATCTTCATCCAGGTAGGAGACCGGAGTTAACTTATTTATTTAAGGATACCATAGCCCAAAATATTTTTTTCCTTTAAGATATTTGAAGATCCTTTTCACTATTAGAACATGGGTTTCCTTTGGTGTCTCTTGAAATATTGTGACATGTCCAACTGCTTGCATTACATCTGGTCTTGAATTTATCACATAGAGTAGACTACCAATCATTGATCTGTAGAGTTTTTGATTGGCTTCTTTAGATTCTTCATCTTTTCTCAACTTGTAATTAATAACCATAGGAACACTCACAAGTTTACAGTCTTCCATTTTGAGCTTCTTTATTGATTCCTTGATGTACTTGGTTTGGGAAATCAAAATTCCTTCATCTAGCTGAGGTTTCTGGAGTCCCAAGAAGAAATTCAACTCCCTGAGTAGGGACATTTCAAATTCATTATGCATATCCTTTGAAAACTTCTAACTCAATCTATCATCATCACTTCCAAATATGAGGCCATCAACATACACTTCAATAATAATCATACTGCTTTGATCCACTTTTATGTAGAGGTTACTATCTGCATTTCCCCTTCTGAATCCTTTTTGTTGTAAGTATATGTCCAATCTTTAGTACCAATATCTCGAAGCTTGAGTAAGTCCATACAGATATTTCTTCAATCTACAAACATAGTCTTCATTTTCTGATAGTAGAAACCATTTTGGCTATCCTATGTAGTCTTCTTCATCTAATTCTCCATTTAGAAAAGTTGATTTTACATCCATATGATACACTTTGATCCTTTTGGAGCATGCATAAGCCAAGACCATTTTAATTACTTCCATTGTGGCCATGGGAGCAAATGTTTCTTCAAAATATATTCCTTAAACTTGAGTATATCCTTTGCACACTAGTCTTGCTTTGTTTCTGGTTAACTATGCATCTTCGTTTAGCTTGTTTCGAAAGACCCATTTTTTCCCAATCACAATTTTGTCCTTTGGTATTGGAACTAGTTCCCATGTCTCATTATTCTCTATTTGATTTAGTTCTTGTTCCACAGCCTTGATCCATTGTTCATCATTTATGGATTCCTCAAATTTATTTGGTTCAACTCTAGACAACAATGAAAAATATCCTTGTTCAGGTGTCTGTGCTTGCCTTCTTCTTTTGGTTTATACTCACTTCTATCTCCAATGATTTGTTCTGGTGGATGATTCTTTTGAACTTGGTGGTTAGGTGTCTTAGAAGGCATCTGAAGACCTTGATGGTTTTTTTCTTCTCATTTTTCTTCTGGATGCTTCTCTTCTTTCTATTCTTCTTCTTCTTCCTCTTCTTCTTGCTTTAGTTCTTCATTTTCTTGTTCTTCAAATATGTTTGAATTTATGTTTTCCTTCTTGCTCTTTAGAAAGTTTGTTTCATCAAATTTTACATTGATGCTTTCCACTATCTTGTTCAATCTTAGATTTTAGCACCTATATTCTTTTCTTTTACATGAGTACCCAAAAAATATGCCTTCATCCACCCAGGAGTCAAATTTTCCAATATTCTTGTCTTCCCTTTTTATGTAACACTTGCTTCCAAACACTATGAATTGCTTGACATTGGTCGGTCTTCCTTTACATAACTCATATGGTGTCTTATCACTATTACTTCTAATCAATACTATGTTCAATATATGAACAACCGTATGCATTGCTTGTCCCCAAAATATATTACTTAGCTTGGAGTAATTCAACATGGTTTTGGCCATTTCTTGTACAGTTCTATTTTTCTTTTCAACAACTCCATTTTGTTGAGGTGTTATAGTTGTTGATAATTATCTTTTTATTTTGTGTTCTTCATAGAAATCCTTGAATTCATTTGAAGTAAACTCACCTCCATTATATGATCTTAAGCATTTGATTTTCAAATTAGTTTCATTTTCAATCAGTTCCTTGAATACCTTGAAACATTCGAAAGCTTCTGACTTTTTCTTGAGGAAGCAAACCCAGGTCATTATGGTGTAGTCATCAATGAATAGCATGAATTATTGTTCATCATCCAATCCTTTTGTTTTCGTGGGCCCACATAAATTAGTGTTTACAATCTCCAATGGTTTCGTTGTAGAGTATTCCTTTGTCTTTAATTCAACTTTTGTTTTTCTTCCATGTTGACAATGCTTGCACATAGTATTCGTTGGCTTTGTAATTTCTCATATTTCTCTTATAGCTTGCTTCTTATTGATCTTGAAAATATTATTAAAGTGTATATGTCCCATTATCCTATGACAAATCCAACTTTCATCTTATTTTCCCAAACAACATATTTCTTCTTCGATCTCATTCAAGATATATATGTTGTTTGGAGTCCTTTTCGATGTTGCCACTAGTCTGCATGATCCTTCTTTCCTTATTTCACATTATTTTGAATTGAATATAAGTGTGTGTCCCTAATCACACATTTGGATCACACTTAACAAATTATGCTTTATATTTTCAATAAGTAGGACATTTTCTCCCACAACATCTTTATTTCCAAGAATAACTGTGCATTTTCCTATAATTTTGGTTGAGTTATCATTGCCAAATGTGACAAACCCCTCTTTTTCTTTCTTTAATGTTACAAACATGTTTTTGTATCCAGTCATATGCTTTGAATATCCACTGTCAATATACCAATGGATTATTCTATTTTGGGATTTTAAGGAAAACCCACATTCCTCAACCTTCAAATCTTATTGCTTCGTTTTCTGAGTTCTCTATTGTTCCCCTATATGATTCAAAGGAACATGCCTTGAAGAAACCCAGAGCACCAAAATTGTTATAATTTCCGTAAAACACCTCACGAGGATTTCTGGGATATTTTCCTTCATAATTATTCTTGGGATTTTCATAGCTACTTATGTTTGATGTGTTTCTACCCTTTGCATAGGCTCTACAATTTATGGCCTTATGCCCAAAATTAATGCAAGAATAACACAAACCAAGAAAAATATTTTGGTACCTGGATGTGGGTGTTCTTCTAGTTGGTGTTGTTCTTCTAAAATCATGATATTCTTCTTGGGTCTTCTTCATTGTTGGTTGTTGATTCCATGTTCCTTTGAATGCACAATATTCTTCTTGATTCTTCTTTATTTCTGATTTATGTATGTCCTCCTTTAGATGCTTTCAATCTTCTTTCTTGATGGAACTTTGATAGTATTTGCATGACTTCTTTGCTCTACTTCATTTCCTGTCATCATAGAGATTGAACCATCATCATTATTATTTTGTTTGTATCCAAGTCTAGACTTTTCATAGAATAGTTTTTCATTGCAGATGATTTCATCCAGTATTTTGGTGTTATTGCCAAAATTTAGTTGGATGTCCTTCTTTTGTAGTTCCTTTCTTAGTGAGACTATTTTAGCTTCCAGATTCTCTGTGATTTTCTTATTTTCTTCTAGTTGTGTCTTGAGTGTTTCTTTAATCACTTTGGCTTCTTCCAACTGAATCCTTAGACCTATGATAGTATGCTTGGCTCCTTTAGAATTTTTTTCTAGGGTTTTGAAAGTATTCCTTCAGTTTACCTAACTCTTCTTTGAGAGACTTGTTTTTGTTCCTTGCTATTCTTAGATCACTTAAGGAACTCATCAATTCTTCCTCAAGATTCACGTATCCTTCTTATTCATAGTCTCCTTCATTACTTTCAGTAGTTTCCTCTTGAGTCTCTAATGCCATGAAGAGTACTCTTCTCAAGTCATTGTCACTATCATCATCTTCATCGGATAAGGAACTATCATATTTTGATTAGAGGCTTTTCTTTTTCAAAAATATTCATTTATTTATTTCCTTGTCTCTTTTCTGATATTTCTTTTATTTATTAGGAACTTCTTATTCATCACTATTTGAACCCCTTGCATAAGGACATTTGGAAGCAAAATGGCCAACTTTACCACAATTAAAGAATTTAAAAGGAAGTTTACCTTTGTACTTGTCGGTTCCAGTTTTCAAGTTTCTCACAAAGTTGGCTTCTTCTTCATTGTATGAATCATCACTATTGTTGGAGAAAGGTTTTGACCTTGGCTTGTTCTTTCTTGTCTTATTGGAGGCTTAGAAATTTGATTCTCTTCTGGATGGATTTTATTGTTCTATTCTCATTTCATATGCTATAAGTATTCCATGTAATTCATCCATGTTCAACATAGCCATATCTTGTCTTTCTTCTAGAGCTGATATTTTAGGGTCAAATATCATTGGGAGAGATCTCAGTCTCTTTTGCACAATAACTGAATTTTCAATATTTTCTCCCAGTCCTCTTATAGTATTCACAATTTCATCAACTCAGAGAAAATAAGTTGCAATATATTCATCTTCCTTGATTCTCAAAAGTTCAAATTGTCCTCTATAAGTCTGAAGCTTGTCCCCTTTGACTTTATCATCTCTTTCATAAACATTCTTGAGATTTTTCCATATTTCCTTTGCAGAATCACAATACATAACCTTAACAAATTTTGAACCAGTTAGACCACTTAGAATGGCATTTATAGCCTTTGAATTTTATTCACTGGTCTTTTTACTAGCATTATTTATTGGGGGAGAAGCTAGTGCAGTTTATCCATTTACTCCAACTTGCCAAACATCAAATCCATGTAACTGCAAAAATGCTCTCATTTGTATACTACAAAAA
The DNA here is from genome assembly GCA_010110895.2 of Picea sitchensis. Taxonomy (NCBI): domain Eukaryota; kingdom Viridiplantae; phylum Streptophyta; class Pinopsida; order Pinales; family Pinaceae; genus Picea; species Picea sitchensis. The sequence continues at coordinate 3,772 of SNQJ01S0034245.1, read as the reverse complement.
TCATATGTATCCCATCAAACAATGGTGTTCCATTTTTGGTAAATTATCATTGCTTATCCATCATAGGCCTTCCAACAGTTAGATTGTTCTTGAAGGAACCTTCTCTGATACCAATTTTTAGAATATTCAAGAATATTGAGAGGGNTATAGATTTATTTCAATAATTTTAACCTTAAAGAACTACATAAACATTAAACATTAATAATGTCATTCATCATCACATAAACTCATACACATTTCACACATTTTTTTACATGGAAAGCCGACTAGGAGAAAACCACGGAAAATTTTCTTAAGTAGTTTCAAGCTTTTACAAGCACCGACTTGAAGGAAGCACCCACTCCCTGAGTTTTCTAGCACCTACTGGAAGGAGACACCAATACCCTTGGAATATTTTAAATGATGATATAGGATCAAATCAACCTTCGAATACAATTCCAAAATCACTTCTTAAATTTGTATATAAAACTGCTCAGAACTGTACTTCAAATCTGCAAACTTGTAAGATTTGCCACGAGATCAATTTTCCATTTTTTATTCTGAAACTTGGACCTCAGATATTAGGATCTATTATCCTTATAATGCAACAATTATAATTCCATTTGGACCTACCAAGATTCATATATAACCATTTTATCGCGAACACATGTTTGGGACTAGTTTATGGATTTGTCACAAACCCTAACTTCCAACAAGTATAAATCCGTAGCTATAATGAATCAAGAACTAAAACTTGTACCCAATATTCTTCAATATATTCTCTTAAATTCATCCAAGTTTTTCTCCTTGAATCATCCCCAAAAGAAGGTTATAGAGAAAATGGAAAGATGATTCGTTTTGAAGAAGAAAACCCTATTTTAAAGAACCTTAACTTCCACTGAGTATAACTCTATAACTCCAAACCTATAATGAGTCAACACCTTAAATTCATACCCAATATTCTTCAATATATCTTCTAAAACACCTCCAAGTTTCACTATCTATAGCTTTCTATAAAAAAAGTTATAACAAAATTTCCAAGATGACCTTCAAAGAAAACCCTAGAACAATTCATCACAAGACTTTATCTTCCCTTGGAATTTCGCCCTTCTTTACTTCATCTTCCCTTGGAAATTCGGTCCTCTAGGCTGAAATTCACTCCTCTTCCTTGGCTAGGTCGAGTTGGTGTGATCCAAATGCCAAATGAGGCTCCTCTTATTTATATGAGCCTTCTCCACATGAAGGGGTGCAACCAAGGGTCGCACTTCTTCCTTAAGGATGGTCGTCCTTAAAGATGGTCGTCCTTAGGGGATTCTTTACTTTACTTTAGGATATTCTTCTCTTGCTTTAGGGGATTCTTCACTTGTATGTAGGGGATTATTCTCTTGTATTTATTGTCTTATTCACATGGCTTTAGGGGATTCTTCACTTGACTTTAGGGGCTTCTTCACTTGGTTTTAGGGCTTCTTCAAGGCTCCTTCAATTCTCCATTTGTGTACAACTTAAAATTAGAATGTGAAAAAAACCACATGCTATCTCATCCTGTGAGAGCCATGCTTAAAACATATGCCATAAGGGGACCACTTTGGATTTATATACACTTATTTCAAGGCTCCTTCAAGGCTTCTTCAAGTGGAAACATCATCATCACTTTTAGGGGCTTCTGGGATTTCCTTTAGGGCTTCTTCTAAGATTGACATCAATGAAAACCAATTTTACAACACTTTTTCCACAGATACAATGTTGATATTTCCTTAGTCTCTACTCCCTTTTTACAACTCCTTGAGGGTCTTCAAAAATTCATATTTCTTCTCAAAAAAATCAGACGTTTTCTTAGCTTGGGATCCTTTCATAATTCAAACTACTCTTCCTAAGCTCGGCATTAGATTTATCTTCTTCAAAAACTTAGATTACTCTTCCTTGGCTCGATGTTGTCTTCAAAATTCAACTTCTATTTTTCCCTTGTAATGCTCTAACTCCAATATGATATTATGAAAATTCATATTTTAGTTTAGTTGATGGCATTAGTGATTTTTTTCATGTCATGGTTATGGTTTTTATTATGTGAACCCCACCCTTCACTCTAATGACTAAAGAAAATATGGAGTTACCTTGTGCTATTTACTTTGTGTCATCATAGAATAAAGTTATCCCCCCTAGTATCAAAATTCAAAATCCACATTGACAAGGATGTGATTTAGGGTTATTGGTAAAGAGAAGTTGGGATGAGTGATAGAAATGGGTTTAGTGACATGACATGAATATTTGTAATTCATAATTTCTTAAAATTAGCATATGTGATGTACCTTTTCCTTGGTGAAATATTTGATCAAAATACTTGTAATGTTGGAATGTGGAGAATTTGAAATGTGTGAATGAATTTGCATGTTGTGGGTGTGAATTTTGGCATCCTTGATCCACTTGCATAACTGAATATTGAAATGTGTTATCTTTTATAGTAATACTATATTCTTGGTTGATGGTCTATGACTTTTAGGTTGAAGATTTTGTTTTTTGTAGATCTATATAGGTGTTTGGGGATTTTGTAGGTGTATCTTTCTATAGACATATACTAGAGCTTCTCTACTATGTTGTTTCTCATAGGTGCATAATTCTCTATATTTGCTTGTAGGTGCATACTCCTTTGTAGCTTCATGTAGGTGCATACTTCCATAGCCCATATTTTTCTTACTCTCTTATAGGTTCTTGTAGGTGCATACTCCTATAACATGATTTCCCCTATAGATATTATAGGTTCATACTCCTATAGGAATGTGTGTTAGGAAAAAACTATACATGAAAACTTTGTAGCTTCCCAAAGGAATTTGTATAAGTATTAAAATGATATATTGGAGTGATGGATATGGAATATGAGGTTGAATCATATCAATGGATGGTGGGTGTGGAATGTATGGAATGAATGATATGATATGAATGAAACAGATGAATGATATGATAAGAATAATATAGATGAAGGGGATCTCATAATCACTGAGTTGTTGAAGATTTACATATGGTAAAACATAACAAATTGACCTTGTAGGAAGACTTTGAATTGATGTAAGTGAAAATTCACGATTGTGAAAGTTGAACGAGATTTCTTTGAGATTATCCATTGTAATACTCGGTTCTTTGATTGTAATTAGATATTGAATTTGATTTTGATCACTATATTATTGTTCTAGTTTAGAAATACTTTGTTTGGGATCCTTTAAAATAATTGCTTCATGCATTCTTTTATGATTCTCATTTTTTATGATGTAGTATAATTTGTTTTCTTGTCTTCTTTTTAGGTCCAATATACACATAGAGGTGGATCATTTGGAAAGATTTGGTGTATAGTATTGATCTCTGAGTGACATTTATCATTAATAGAAAATACTTGATAGAAAATCCTTTACTACGGTATCTCTGATTGTTTTGCAATAACCTTGAAACCTTGAATTTGGTGAGCTTTGATTTTTCTTCTTTTTTATGTACTTTTGAAGAGTGTGCAAATTAGTTCACAAAATTGATTGTGCATATGAAGGAACATTGTCTATGATACTTAGGTATATAATAGAGTAACTTTTGTTTCTTCCTTTGAGCTTGCTTCCTTGGCATTTCTTCAAATTGGAACTTGATGCCTTCCCTACAGTGTTGTCAACAAAAACCCAGATTCAATGTAAAATAATCATCTTTTGAAGATGAAAATGTATTCTATATTTTCAATGTCCTATATTTTTAACATGCTCAGTCTGAATGTGTATTATATACAAAGAGACATTTGTTTTGGAATACTTGGTGATGAAAA
>SNQJ01S0034243.1:112789-126051 GCA_010110895.2 Picea sitchensis | reverse complement strand
CGCGGCAGGCCTAAGGGCTCCAGGAATAAGCCCAAGGCTCCTCTATCTGGAATCCGTGAGATCCCAAACAGGAATTGTCATGCATTCGAGATCCCAAGTGGGGACGACATCGGGAAGACTTTGGAGACTTTCGCACGCAGACACCAGCTGGCGGTGTTCATTCTCAGCGGGACCGGGATGGTCAGCAACGTTACCCTGCGGCGTCCGGCCGCTCCAGCAGGAATGGTGACGTATGCAGGACCAGTACAAATTATATCACTCTCAGGAGGTTTCCCCCACTACACCGAGAAGCAAGAGGCTACAGGAATGACGGTCTGTCTTGCAGATGTGCAAGGTGTAACAGTGGCAGGAAGCGTCGTGGGGAGCCTGGTAGCGTTCGGGCGCGTCTTCGTCGTGGTCGGTACAGTGGTCGACATTCACTGCGAGCAGCCGAACGTCCAGCCTATGCAGGTTCAGCCCCGTGGATTGCTCCAATCATCGGATCGGACAGAAGCACAGAAACAACCTGAGATCTGCTCACTTTCCGCAAACAACCTGGTTACCCTTCCGCCAGTGCACAGGCCCGATCTGATGGGGAAGGGCATTTATGATTTAAAGTAGTGGCTTTGTTCGATTTCTCTTTGGTAGCGTCAACGGACATGATTTGTTAACGACTACTAGTGTAGGGCCATTTTCTCAGCAAATTAAACCAGGTGTGTTACTTGGAATTGCTTCAAATTTTTTACTATGAATGACAGTTTAGGGGGCTGTTGGAGCGTTAGTATGAATTATTTTAAATTTTGTTTACCCAGCAAGCAAATTGATCAATAGGCAATGAGAACAAACAAGCCACAAGCAAATACCATATATCAATTGAATTGGTCTATCATATGGCAGAAACTTTGTTGGGATATCCACTTCCTAGCTTTTTTTAAAGCATGTTTTGTCATGTTTGATTTTCTTATGTAATTTTTGGATTGGTACCCTTTTCACTATTTGGCCAGTAAGGGCCGTATTTTTGGTTACTGGTGTATTTCCCAGTTAGTTTCACTATTTGGTAGGGCAGTACTTTTGGTTATTGGTGTATTTCTCAGTTAGCTATTGTAATGTCACACACCTATATTTTAATATAAAGTAATATTTTTCTATGAAAATAAAAAAAAAATACATTTTTAATATTTTTATACCTTTACCATATGGTGTTAAATTTAATATTTTCTAATTAAAACTTTATGAATGTGTAAAAAATTTATAAATGTGATATATAAATATTATTATATTGATATCCAAAAGATAATTGATAGTTTTATAAATGTGATATATAAATATTATTATATTGATATCCAAAAGATAATTGATAGTTTTAATGAATTAAGAAAATATTTTATTTTATGAAAATATAAGTATTCAATTAACAACATCAATATTAATATTAATATTGTGGAAAAATAAATAATTTAATTTATGATATATAAATTAATTTTTTACATATTGGTACTGAATCATCTTATTCTTTCTTTTGTGTCCTGAATTCAGGAATTAGGAATATGAATATATTGAAGATCAGGATCATTATTCTTATGGTTGTAACCATGTAATGATGTTTTTTTCATATTCGTATGCCCTGCCTTCCCTCAACCTTCAGGTATCCCTCCACTCTCCTCTCATCATACCCTTATACTCATATTAGGCCCCTAGACGCCCTATGTGTAAAGGTATCTGCCTAGGCAAAAGACAGAACGGAACAAAGCTTCTATAAACACAGGCTTATGCTGGAACCAAGCTTCTTAGAAGTACGCGCTCTTGCTCTGCCTTAGCAATTGTTGCCTCAACGAGGTAAACTAACTCCGTTACTGCACCCATGTCTGGGCTAGGCTATGGCTCTCGAACTGGAAGGCATGCTGCGGGTAATAATGATTAGCAATTTTTTTAAATAAAAAATATAAACAATAGTAATAATCATATTTAGTTATTACTTTCTATTAAAAAAAAATCCATTGTTACCGCCACCTACAATGTTTTTTCTTCAAAAGTTAGTAGAAATATGTTTGTTTTTTTTATAACTGTATCAATGATATGTAAAATAAAATTTCAACATTTATTATAATATAAACATTATTTTAAATCAAAATACAATCATGTATTTAACTTAAAGAAACATCAAATTATAAATAATCAAAATTATCGAGTGCTTATAGAACACAAACTCCATCATAAATGAAATTGAAAGCTAGTTTCAATGAAAATATGATCATATTGAGATGTTAAAGCAACACTAAATTGTATGTTAGAATAACATGTGTGCCCGTTTCACCATAAACAATATCTCAATATTGTCGCCCACCCATAGGCACAAATGCCACCCTCGAACACCTTAACCTTGACAGAGAGAATAGTTCTCGAAGTAAACCCTAGAACCAATAGCCAATTAAGGTAGTGTATCTTTCTCTAGAGCTAGCGTACTGTTGACACTTGAATCTATTAGGACCAAAACAGAAATGTCACGAGGATGTAAATCCCCCTGCATTTTTATAGAGGTGGTACTCCTCTTTAATCTACAGTTTTCTTCGAACTTTTAGGTCTTCCGAATATAGGACTTTGTAGAATTCCGTCGTGGTATTCAAAGAAATATAAAAATCATTTTGTTTCTTTTTAAAGAAAATTCCCGAGAAATGACCATGGACCGAGAACTTTCACACATTTAAATCAAATAAGAAAAAATTCATCACATACATCATAGTTTAAAATAAAGAGTTTTGATCACATAAAAATAAAAGAAGATGGTCTATATGCATAAAAGAACTTTAACACAATGAACGTGGGAAGCTCAAATAACTCTCTTGAAATTTCTAAAAAATATATAGTCTCTTACATAGTCAACCATAAAGAAAATATACACAAGAATTAATCTTGTATAAGGAAGATGGTGGGCGGTAAAAATAACAACAAGACGTGATAAGAATAAAAGAGAAGTTATTAGTCTTTGGCTAAACATTTATAGTGAAAGAGGTGGAATAATTGGATGAAGGACTTGATAAGGAAAGAAAAAAAGTGATCAAGGTAAACTTACTATGATGGTATCTCTTGTCTTCAATTGCTTGATTTTGTCTTTTTGTTGTCTTCTTTGACGGTTACATGAACCGTCTCAACAATTTGTTTCCCTTTTTAATAAAGGTTTTTTAAATAAACATTTTATTTTCACACTTTAATTAATTTCCCATTAAAATATGACGTCTGTAATTTAATTTTATGGAAGTGGAAACCAAATTTTTAACCATACAAACCATTTCTAACGTGCTCTTCATCGACTCAGCATTCCAATGATATAAAGTTTGCCCAAATCCGTCATTCGTATCTTAATATATGATCTTGTGAAGCTGAGTTGCCATGCAAGCCCATTAAAAAATACAATGGACTAATATTTTAAACTCTAAGAAAAATGTATCATCTTTGAGCACTTAAAACCTGTACTACCATCTTCTACGTCGAATTATCTTTCCAACGGTATAAATTTTGCTGCAAACGGAGGTCGGTAACTCAAGATATAGCCTTTGCAATATCGTGACTCAACCACCATCGATCAAGTTTGATTGGGAAATGTGGACCCTTGATTTAATTTCCACCTCCTTTATTGAAATTCAACTTTTATTCATTATTCTTGTCCCACATGTATGAGAATAAAAGAGTCTTAGTCGTATATAATGTTAAGTGTAACATACACTTGACAAAAAAAAAAAAAGAGAAGAGACTATGGGAGCTTGGAGGATTCGACCCTTGGAAAATTATTGAACATAATAATACTTTTGCATGCCTAGTCAACCAACAATATGTCGAGTCAATAATGATGAGTCACCCAACCAAATGTTGACACATGTCATCACTCGGTAGACCAACAATCTTCCAATAAGAATCTTCCATATGTTATCCAATAAAATCATGCCACATGTCACTTTTTGTATGCTGCCATGTGTCTCCATCAATTAGTTGTCATGTGGCACCATCGATATAACTTCCATGTGGATATATCTCATTGGTTAATAAAGTGTTGGGTTTCACTTGGAAATGTTCCTAATAAAACTTAGGATAGGAAAAATATTATTAAAATAATACGACAGATTCATGGGTTTACATGAATGCAAAGGTAGGTGATGAAATCATTAAGGATCCGTGATAATACATAGTAAGGAATGAGTGTGAAAATTTTTAAGTGTAGGTGAAGTGGAGAGGAGAGGTAAATAGTTGTAAAATATTCTAAGTCTTGAGAATCGATCACACAGACTTGCATATGATATATGAAAGAAATATTATATCACCAACCCGAGAACCTGTGAATCTGTGAACCCTTGGTAACTAATATATTTGGCTAAGTATTGGAGAAGTTACATAGTAAAGAGTAGTAAAAAGAGTTGTGTGTATTATTAAGGTGGCGGAAGTCAAAGTACATTGTGAGGGTAGCATAGATAACACATACTCTTAGGAAATATCACCAACTAGCGAACCCATGGTAAGCCATAGTAAATAAGAATAAGTCTCGAAAGTGTATAATGGATCACGCGAAATATGGAAAATATGAAAAATGAAAAGAATTATATGGAAAATAAAAGAATTACATGAAATTTGGAAAAGGAAAAGGAAATAAATGGAAAAATGGGATAATGAAAAGGAAAAAATGATAAGGGGAATATGAAAATAATGAGACAATGAAAAAAAAAGACTAAGTATAAAATGACAGAATCAATAGAGGTGAAGGGAAAGGAGAGGGGAGAACATGTCACTTAGTACATTTTTCATATTTATTCTCGTAATATCTCCATTGGACTTCTCGACATAAGTATGCGTATCTTGGTCAGGGAGACTTCGATTTTAATTTTGTGAAATGCATAGCGAAGATGATACCTAGGGCTATGTAATGAACATATAATAGTTAAAAAATATTCATCTTCCAATATCATTTTTATTATTATTATTCCAAGAGAGGGAACATCTAGGTGACCAAATTTTGGTCAACATTTGGCTCCAACTGTGGGACAGTGACCTCCTGTGGGTTGCTGTGAACACCAGAATCTTAAGAACAACTGCCTTCTCCATTGGGCTATGGAGTCATCTTAAAAATGAACTCTTGTAATTCTTCTTCTTTCATGGAGTTATCTTCAAACTTCAATATAAATACTTCCTTATTATGAAAAACTTAATTGAAGAAACAAAATATGTACATATATGATCTAACTACCCTAACTTACTTGAAAGAAAGGGGCACCCTAGGTATAGGAATATTTCTAATGGAGACATTCAAGCATTGATCTGATTTGTTTAATGAACTCCAAAATTCTGATATATGTTGGGACTTGCACCAATGAGTCAATGACGCTCTCAATATGTACTGGAGAAAAATTATACCAAGTATGATGAAGATTTAATTGTTTTGTTCGACCAACAATGATCTGGAACCATAATTTAATAAAATAAATTCTTAGCTACTCAAAAATACTATTGTCTTTGAATGGCTGAGGAGTTTTCAATATAAGAATACATTCATCATTTTCCTTATTTCCAACTACTTCCAAGGTTCTCGATTCATAAAAAAAATCTTGAAAAGACACTTCTTTCTTGTAAGGGTGATCCTGCTCATCATTCTTTTCAAAATTCATTTCTTCCATCAATTCTTCTTGCTGCAAGTTTTCTTGTGATGTTTCATCATCTATCACATGGATGAAATATTATTTTGTATTTGGTGGAGGCTCCTCATTTTCATTTTCAATTTTGTTGTTCGAAATGCCTTCACATGGATTATATAGGAGACTAGAATTTTATTCTTTTTTCACATTCAAGTTTATTGTTTCATTGACGATGTCTTATAAATGTTATTCTTCTATGCAATGACTATCTTCTTTATTCTCAAAATTGTTTTCTTCCACCAATTCTTCTTTATTTTGTCTGAATTTGTCTTGCATATTTGGTGGAGATTCTTTAATTTCTTCCTCATATGGAGTATATGAGATGCTAATATCCTTTTCTTGGTCTTTGGAATTCTTTCGTTCATTCTCAACAACAAGATTTGATTTAGAAAATTCTTGCAATGTTCCATGATATCCTTCTTCTAAATCATTGTTTTCATCCTTTTGTGTCCATGTGCGAGAGGGTGGTTGGGAAATAACATTTAAAAAATCAACAAAAACATATGAATGCATCTTTGGGACAAATTTTTCTGCAAATGAATATTCTAACACATCCCAACTAGTAATGGAGTTAGACATTAATGAACTATACCATTCAAGAGAATCCCCTCGTAGAGTTTGTAGGAATAATCTACATGTAACATTGTCTTCAGTGAGAATGAAATCATAACATGTACCTTTAAAATTAACCAAGTGTTTCTCTACATCTTATGAAGCATTCCCAAAGAAAGTAGAAAACATTTCAACAAGAATATTGAGAATTTGAAAGTCTATTTCTGGTAGATTTAAAAGGGTATTATGAAAGTGTCTCCTTCTTTGAGTATTTCTCTATTTTTTCAAATCTTGCAAAGCCATTGATGGGCCCGATGAAGAATATAAAGAAGCATTATGACATGAATGAAACCCTTCATTTTGAATTTTTTCCATGGAGTTTCCATGGAATTCATTCTCCCGAATCTTTGGTGCTTCTTATTTCTTTTTGAAATTACAAAAAAGGTGATCCATGCTTAAAATAAGAAACAATTTTTTTGAATCTTCTTCTCGAAAATTTGAGCCATGGATATTTCTGATTCCTCAAATATATTGAAAATAAATCGTCCCATAGTCGCCAGAAATGTTGATGCTTGAATCCATTAGGACCGAAACGTAAACCTCACGAGGATGTAAATCCCTTTGAGTTTTATAGAGGTGGTACTCTTTACTTTATAATTTTCTTGGGACTTTTATGTCTTCAGAATATGGGACTTTTCATAAGTTTGTCGTGGTACTCAAAGAAATATAAAAATTGTCAGAAAAAATAAAAAGGAAAATGTTATGTTTCTTTTTAAAGAAATTTCCTTAGAAAGGAAAAGGAACCGAGAAAATTCACATATTCAAATAAAATAAACAAAATTTTCTCACATCCATCATAATTTAAAATAAAGATTTCCGATCACATAAAAATAAAAAGAAGATGGTCTGCATGCATAAGGGAACTTTAAAAGAGTGAGCATGGGTAGCTCAAATAAAGATAATGATAGATCAACCTCAAATACTTTATATTTATAATTTTGGGTTACAAAGTACAGTCAAGATTGTTATCGAAACAGATCTCTTGAAATTTCTAAAAAATATAGCGTGTTACATATTCTTTGAAATTTAAAATGTGATTGTCATAAAGATTGGGATTGGGGCTCCTGCATACCATAAAACAAATATACATAAGAATTAATATTGTAGAAGGAATATGGTGGGCGGTAAAAAGAAGAACAAGACCTGGTAAGAAGAAAATAAAAGTTATCAGTCTCCAGTTAAACCTTTCTAGTGAAAGAGAGGTGGAATAACTGGATGAAGGAATTGATTAAAAAACAAAATGTGATCATCGTAAACTTACTATGATGGTCTCTCATGTATTCAATTTCTTGTTGTTGTCATTTTATTTTATTCTTTGATGGTTATAGGAACCGTCTCAACTTTTTCTTTCCCTTTTTAATAACTTTTTTTAAATAAACTTTTTTTTTACACAATTTAACTAAATTCCCATTAAAATAGGACAACTATAATTTAATTTTCTAGAAGTGAAAATCAACTTTTTAACCATGTAAACCACTTCTAACATTCTCTTCCTCGCCTCAAATTTCCAACAATATAAAGTTTTCCAAATTTGTCGCCCGAATCTCAAGATATGAGCTTGTGAAGTTGAGTTGGCACACAAACCCATTAAAAATTGCAGCTGAATAATATTTTAAACTCTAAGAAAAATGTATCAACTTTAAGCACTTGAAACTTGTACCACCATATTCTACGTCGAAATAAATTTCCAGTGGTATAAATTTTGTTGCAAACGGAGGTCGAGAACTCAATATATAACCTTTGCAAGATCTTGACTCAGCTACCATCACTCAAGTTTGATTGGTAAATGTGGACCCTTGATTTAATTTCGACCTCGTTCGTTGAAATTCGACTTTTCTTAATTATTTTTATCCCACATGTACAAGAATAAAAGAGTCTTAGTGGTATATAATGTTAAGTGTAATATACACTTGACAAGAAATAAATAAGAGAAGAGACTATGGAGCTTGGAGGATTCGATCCTTGGAAAATTGTTGAATATAATAATAATTTTGCATGCTTACTCAACCACCAATATTCCCAATCAACAATGATGATTCACCCAACCAAATTTTGACACATGTCATCACTCAATAGGCTGACAATATTCCAATAAGAATCTTCCATATGTCATCCAATAAAATCACACCATGTGTCACTTTTTGTATGCTACCACGTGTCTCCATCAATTAGTTTCCATGTGGATATATCTCATTGGTTAATAAAGTTCCATGTGTTACTTGGAGATGTTCCCCATAGAAATTAGGATAGGAAAAATATTATTAAAATAATATGGCTGGTTCACGGATTTATGTGAATGCAGAGGTAGGTGAGAAAATCACCACGGACCTGTGGTAATATATAGTAAGGAATGAGCGTGAAAAATTCTATGTGTAGGTGAAGTGTAGAGGAGAGGTGAAGAAAATAGTTTTAAAATATAATTCTTGAGAATCAGTCGAGCGGACTTGCATATGATATATGAAAGAAATATTATATCACCAACCCAAGAACCCGCGAACCCATGAACCCGCGGTAACTCATATATTTGGATAAGTGTTGGAGGAGTTACATAGTAAAGAGTAGAAAGAAGAATTGTGTGCATTATGAAGGTGGTGGAAGTAAAAGTGCATTGTGAGGGTAGCAGAGATAATACATACTCTTAGGAAATATCACCAACATGTAAACCCACGATAAGCCATAGTAAATAATACTAAGTTTGGAAAGTGTATAATGGATCACATTAAATATGGAAATAAATATGGAAAATATGAAAGATGAAAAGAAATATATGGAAAATAAAGAAATTACATGAAATTTGAGAAATGAAAAAGGGAAAATGAAATAAATGGAAAAATGGAATAATGAAAATAGAAAGTAAAATGAAAATAAAGGAAAAAATAAAGGAAAATGGAAATGAATCTGAACGTGGAAATGAATAAGGAAAAATGGTTAAGTGTGAAAAATGCTAAGGGGAATATGAAAATAATGAGACAATGAAAAAAACAAAAGACTAAGTATAAAATGAGAGAATGAATAGAGGTGAAGGGAAAAGAGAGGAGAGAACAAGTCACTTAGAACATTTTTCATATTTCTTCTCATAATACCTCCATTGGACTTCTGGAATGAAGTATGCGTATCTTGTTCATGAAGACTTTGATCTTGATTCCACAAAATGCATGGAGATCATACTGAGGGTTATGCAATAAACATATAATAGTTCAAATATCTTTATCTTCTAATATCATTTTGTTTTATTATTCCAAGAGAAGGAACATATAGGTGACCAAATTTTGGTCAACATGTACCAAGTAGAAATTCCAAACCATAACCAAGAGAAAGTCCAAGCCAAAATAAAAAAATGCCAGTTGTAGTAGTGGTTGTTGCAGCTCCTCTCCAAACTTGCGCACCACTGGTCTTATCTAGTTGTGAGAGAGAGTGAGTACAAATGAGCTCTAGAACCCTCTATTTATACTACTCCAAGTCACCTACCTAGGAGAACTTCTCTTCTTGGATGCTAATAACTCAATAATAAATATTCTCTTGAGATGACATGTCTCCTAGGTTCTTATCCAACATTTTAGGGTTTTCTTTGCTTCCAAGAATATTATAGTCTCATCAGGGTTACATGTAGAGTTTAATACCTCCTGTAACTACCGCAATATCAACACTCCCTCCTAGCTAGGGAGGTATTAAATAAAATGGTCTGGAGCATAAAACAACCATTTAAACGGTAGAATCATCATACCCACATAGTCTATCTCATGGCCAAATCATGATCAACATCATCGCTATCAGTAAATCACTCGCTCCACAGAGTGATACAAGAACCATTATTCTAGTCTGGATATATGTCTTAGAAGAATAATTGTTCCAACAGATGTTGGAAGCCACACCATGGGATATAAGGACTATTCTTCTAATTCGGACATACATCCTAGAAGAATGACTGTCCTGGATCATTTTCTACAAGGAGAATATATATCCACCAACATACTGACTATCCATGTAGCTAACAATTATCTACAACACCATGGAAATCAAAACAATGTCATTTAATAGAACATGAATGTGTCTATCCATAGTAGTACACAACTACTATCCAGTGGTACACAACCACACCAAGTAGCACATGACTACTAACCAGTGACACATAGTCACAACCAGTGGAACACATCCACCGCAATAGCATACAACTACTATCCAGAGACATAAAGTCTCCACATCAATCATATTATCTGATATCAACATGCATAACAATATCATGATAGAAAATGAGTCATTTGAGCCATTCTTCCACTCACATATATGATATTTGGAAGATCATATTCCCTCAGAAAGTAAAGCATCATCCATGAGCTATCTGGACTATTCTTCCCAAACATAGAAGAATAATATTCCCTAATTTATGAACCTATACCATTCACCTAACTAGGCCATTCCATCGACACTAATCATTGTGCAACCTGGAGAGAGGAGTCTTCCCTAGGGAATGCATGTCCCTGATTGTTGAACCTAGACCATTCAACTAACTAGGTCATTCCTATGACACTAATCACAATGAAACTTGGAGAGAATGAGTCTTTCCTAGGGAATGACTGTCCAAACCATTTCCTAATGGAAATGATTGTCTTGCACCAACCTCCAAAATGGACCATTCTTCAAAACAACTCACAACTGTGAACTTCGAATGAATGAATTCTCGGTGATGAATACCATTCTACTTGACCACTATTAAAAGTGTCTGCCAAGGATAATTATTATCCTATACCATTCCCCCACAATGACCATAAGGGGAATCATTGTCTATGGTACATCAACAATCTATTGGACCACTTTCATTATGAAAATGATTGTCTGATCTGGACCATCTTCCAAAATGGAAAATGAATATCCATAAATCAATAACATATCATTGCTTCGTCCCAAAATGGGAGTAATCACTTCCTTTTACAATAAGGAAATTATCTCCACAAGCCCCAAATTGTCTCTTAAGTACATAAAATTTTCATCTTGAACAGAGGATTTACCAAAATATATGTTATTTGCGCACCTATGGAGGTATATTGGAGAACCACTTCTCTCTTCTAGACTTTATCACGGAGAATATAATGCTTGATATCAATGTACTTTGGCCTACCATTGAACATTGGTTTCTCTTAAATCTTCACATGACTCTCATCATTACAATATATCATGGTCGAATTCAACACCTGATCAGACGGTCCAGAAACAAAATTACTGAGCCACATTGCTTATGTACAAGCGTTATAACCTGCAATCTACTTTTCTTCTGTAGTGTTGAGTGAAACATAATTTTGTTTCCTTCTAACCCTTGGCATTGTGACAAAGCTCAAAATGAAACATATCCAAGTAGCACTTCTTCTATCATCCACACTCCCTTTCCAATTTGAATCGGTAAATCCATGCAACTTTATATCATAACTCAAACGTTCCACAAGGAGAATATATGATTGAGTATTTTCCAAATACATTAATGAGCTAATCAATTGTCCATACAAATATGGGTCTACTGAATTAGATTCTCTCAAATTCTTCAAATCTGTTATCATGGGAGTTTTCCATGGATTAGCAATCTATCATCACAGACTTTTGAGTAACCATTCTGATACACTTTCTCTATCAGAGGAAGTTTTCTCCATGCTTCTGCTATATATGAGATACTCTGCATCAAGTTGCTTGAATCCATACAAGGTGTTATTTTATCTTCATACATTGGTCTCTTTCTGGTATACGCTTCTTTCTCAGTTTTCCTTATTCGGAAGAACAATATTTTACATGGATACTACCATAGGTATATCTGGTTTACTAGAACAATTTGTCATCATAGTATTCTCCCTCCTTATGGAAGAACCTCTAGTTTTGAATCTCACAATGCTTCCATTCATAAGTCTTTTTCACATTGTTAAGAACCAAATATCAATATAGCATAGAAAAACCTCAGAATAAGTACTCAACACCTTGAAAAAGAGAGAAATTTAGATAATAAGCCTCGTCGAGGGGGCAACCTCCTGATGACCACATAAATGTACAATTACCCGATGATTCCAAATGAAAATGTCTCCTTAGTATATATAGGAGACTATGAGGTATAATTAAAACTAATGGACTAAAGATGACATAAATAAAATAGCATTACTAATGCAATATGCCCCAATTAAGGGGTAATGAACCATTATTTAGGGCTTAACATGCCCCTCCCCTTGAGACAAGTGTTGTCCGCAATGCTTGAGTAACTCTGGATGCTTCTGTATAAAAGAATTATCTTCGAAAGTGGAATCTTCAGTCGGTAGTTTCCTCCATTTAATGAGATACTCTGAAATGGATCTATTCCTCAGCTGGAGAATTCTTGTGCCAGTGATGGCTTCAGGATCCAATATGATTTTTCCTTCCTCGTCAAGTTTTGGAAATATTGTTTGAACTGGGATCTTGTCACCTATAACCTTATTTAAGAATGAAACATGGAAAACTGGGTGTACTCGTGAAAATGTAGGCAAATCCAATTTGTATGCCATAGTAACAATATTTTGCAATACCTTATAAGGTAAATAACACTTTGGTGATAATTTATTATCCTTCTTGGCTTGCTTGAGGAGCATCTGTTTGTATGGTTGTAGTCTTAAAAACACCCAATCTCCTACTTCAAAACTTCTTTCACTACGATGTTGATCTACTTGTTCTTTCATGCGATTTTGTGCCATGGTTAGGTTGTCCTTTAATATTTGGAGAACTTGTTGTTGATGCTCGATGTGATCTTCCACTGCTTGAACCTTAGATTTTTCTTTTAGATAATAAGTGATGGAAGGAGGGTGGTATCCATAGAGTGCCATAAATGGTGTCATTTTTGTTTCCGTATGAAAGGAAGTGTTATACCACCATTCTGCTAAGGGTAACCATTTGAACAATTGTGTTTGTTTATCAGAGACAAAGAAACAAAGGTAGCCTTCCAAACATTTGTTCACTATCTCAGTTTGTCCATCAGATTGAGGATGATAGGAT